>CAUYNB010048095.1:0-24718 GCA_963574225.1 Lagothrix lagotricha
GATAGACTGGACAGGGAAAATGTGGCACATATACACCATGGAATATTATGCAGCCATCAAAAACGATGAGTTCGTGTCCTTTGTAGGGACATGGATGAACCTGGAAACCATCATTCTCAGCAAACTGGCACAAGAACAGAAAATCAAACACCACATGTTCTCACTCATAGGCAGGTGTTGAACAATGCGAACACATGGACACAGGGAGGGGAACACCACACACTGGGGTCTGTCACGGAGAAATAGGGGAGGGACAGCGGAGGGTGGGGAGATAGCATGGGGAGAAATGCCAGATATCGGTGATGGGGAGGAAGGCAGCAAATCACACTGCCATGTGTGTACCTATGCAACAATCTTGCATGTTCTTCATATGTACCCCCAAACCTAAAATGCAATAAAAAATAATAATTAAAAAAATAAAAAATAAAAATTAAAAACAAAAAATAAATATTTTAATAATTTTTGCAGAAATAAAATGGACTATAGTAAATAAATTAGAACAATTAACTTACATGCCCTTACTACAAAGTAGGTATATACTAAAATAATTCCATGCAAGTGTACTAGTTACAACAGTTGCTTAATTCTTTCCCCAATATTAAAGTTAATAAATACATACTTTTAATTTGAAAGCAAAATTATTTTTGAGACTATTAGAACTATCAGTTCATAGTTACATATCTTAGTAGCTTTATTTAAAGTCTAGATTATCTCTCCACATAGAAGTAATGACTGTTAGGTTGTTGAAAAGGTAGATTTCTTTTTTCCTTTTTCAACTTTTATTTGGGATTCAGATGATTTGTTACTGGTTATATTGCATTATGCTGAGGTTTGGAGTACAAATGATCCTATTATCCGGGTATTGAGCATAGTACCTAACAGTTAATTTTTCAACCCTGCTCCCCTCCTTCTCTTTCCCCTCTAGAAGTCCCCAGTGTCTATTGTTGAAATCGTTGTGCCCATGAGTACCCACTGTTTAATTCCCACTTGTAAGTAAGTGGTTATTTAGTTTTCTGTTCCTGTGTTACTTTGCTTAGAATAACGGCCTTCAGCTGCATCTATTTTGCAGCAAAGGACATGATTTCATTCTTTTCTATGGCTGCATAGTATTCCATGGTGTGTGTGTGTGTGTGTGTGTGTGTGTATGTATATATATATATATATATATCACATTTTCTTTATCCAATTTATCATTGATGAGCATCTAGATTGACTGTATTAGTCCATTCTCATACTGCTATAATGAACTGCCTGAGACTGAGTAATTTATAAAGAAAAGAGGTTTAATTGACTCTCAATTCTTCATGGCTTGGGAGGCCTCAGTAAACTTATAATCATGGTGGAATGGGAAGCAAATATGTTTTTCTTCACATGGCAGCAGGAAGAAAAAGTGCTGAGCGAAGGAGAAAAAGCCCCTTATAAAACCATAAGATCTCATAAGAACTCACTATCATGAGAACAGCATGGCAGTAACCACCCCCATAATTCAATTACCTCCCACTGGGTCCCTTCCATGACAGATGGGGATTACGGGAACTACAACGGAAGATGAGATTTGGGTAGGGACACAGCCCAGACTGTATCAGTACCACATTTATTTATTTGTGTATGTAAAACAATCCTTGTATCCTGGTATAAATTCCACTTAATCATGATGTGTTAGCTTATTGATGTGCTGTTAGGATGAGTTAGGGAGAATTCCCTTCTCTTTAATTTTTTGGGAGAGTTTGAGGAGGATTAGTATTAGTTCTTCTTTGGTAGAACTTTACAGTGAATCCATGATTCTCAATTTTTCTTTTTCAGGAGAATTTTTATTACTGATTTAATCTCACTACTTGTTATTGGCCTGTTTAGGTTTTCTATTTCTTCTTGATTTAGTCTTGGTGGGTTGTATGTTTCCAAGAATTTATCCATTTCCTCTAGGTTTACCAGTTTATTAGTAAATAAATGTTTATAAAAGTTTCTAATGATCTTTTATATTTCTGTGGTATCAGTTGTGATGTCTCTATTTTCATTTCTGATTGTGTTTATTTGGATTTTCTTTCTTATTTTCTTGGCTAATCATGCTAGTGGATTGTCAGTTTTATTTATTTTTTTGAAGAACCAACTTTTCATTTCGTTCTGCTCTGGTCTTCATTATTTCTTTCTGTCTGCTACTTTGGGGATTGGTTTGTTTTTGCTGTTCTTGTGGTGCACTGTTAAATTATTTATTTAAAATATTTCAACCACTTTTTTGATGTAGGCATTTATTGCTGTAAAATTCTCTCTTACCACAGCTTTTGCTATATTCCACATATTTTGGTATGCTGTGTTTTCATTTCAATTGCTTCAAGAAATTTTTAAATTTCCATTTTAATTTCTTCATGGATCCAATAGTCATTCAGGAGCCTGTTTTATTTCTATGCTTTTGTATAGTTTCCAAAGTTCCTCTTGGTATGGATTTCTAGTTTTATTCCATTGTGGACTGAGAAGATAATCAATACAATTTTGATTTTTCAAAATTTGTTGATACTTGTTTTGTGGCCTAACAAATGATCTATCTTGCAGAATGCTCCACGTGCTGATGAGAAGAATGCGTATTCTGCAGTTATTGGGTAAAAAGTTTTGTACATTTCTACCCAAAGGTCCATTTGGTCTAAAGTCTAGCTTAAATTCCATGTTTATTTGTAGATTTTCTGTCTAGATAATCTGTTTAATGCTGAGAGTGGGGTGTTGAAGTCCTCTATTATTATTGTGCTGGAGTATATTCCCCTCTACATCTGGTGATATCTGCTTTATAAATCTGGGTGCTTCAGTGTTGGGTGCATGTATTCAGAATTTTTATATTCTTTTGTTGGACCAGTCCCTTTTTCATTGTATAATAGCCTTTATTATTCTTCTTATTATTTTTACTATTTTTGAGTTAAAGTTTGTTTTATCTGATATAAATATAGGATTCCTGGTTGCTTTTGGTTTCCATTTGCATGGAATATCTTTTTTCATCTTTTTATTTTAAGTCTATATGTATTTGTACAGATAAAGAACATTTCTTGTAGGTAGCATATAGTTGGATCATGTCTCTTCATTCAGCTGGTCTGTATCTTTGAAATGAAGAATCTAATCTGTTTATATTCAAGGTTATAATTGATATGTGAGGTTTTTTTTCCTGTCATGCTGTTAATTTTTTTTTTGTATATTCTTTGTTCCTTTTTCTGTTATTGTTTGTCATTGTTGTTTGGTGGTTTTCTGTAGTGTTATGATTTAGGTGCTTTCTCTTTCTTATTTGTATGCTTGTTTTACCAGTGAGTTTTATATTATTGTATGTTTTCATGTTAGTAATTGTTGTCTTTTTGCTTCCAGGTGTAAGACTGTCTTGAGCATTTTTATAGAGCTGGTCTAGTGCTAATGAATTCCTCCAACATTTGATTGTCTGGGTAAGACATTTTTTTTCCCTTCATTTTCAAAGAATAATTTTGCTGCATATAGCATCCTTGTCTAGCAGTATTTTTCTAGAACTTTACATTTATTATCTCATTCTGTCCTAGCCAATAAGGTTTCTGCTGAGAAGTCTGCTTTTATTCTAATAGGGGATTCCCTAATAGGTGACTAGACAATGCTATTTTTAGAATTCTCTCTTTGTTTCTGAATTCAGACAGGTTGATTATAGTGTACTTTGGAGAAGATTTTCTGAATTACATCTGTTTGGGGATTGCTGAGCATCCTGTATCTGGATGTCTAAATCTCTTGCTAGACTTGGACAGTTTTCATCTATGATTTCATTAAACAGGTTTTCAAACACTTTTGTTTCTCATTCTTTTAAATTTTTTTCTTTATGTTTGTCTTACTAGTTTATTTCAAAAGACCTGTCTTTAAGTTCTAAGATTACTTCTTCTGCTTAATACAGTTTATTGTTTTTTTATATTTCATTTACTATATCTTTCAGTTTTAGAATTTCTGCTTGGTGTTTTTTTATGGTATGTCTTTGGAAAATTATTTTCTCTTTCATATCTTGAATTGCCTTTCTTAATTCTCCGTATTTTTGTATTCTCTTGTATATCACTAAGTTTCTATAGCATCATAACATTGAATTATTTTTCTGTTATTTTATGTATTTTTTTATTCAAATCTATTGCTAGAAAATTGTTCTGTTCATTTGAAGTTGACATATTTCCTTGCTTTTTCATGTTTCCTGTGTCTTTACATTGATATCTGTGCATCTGGTATAACAATTGCTTTTTTCAACTTTTTGAATTTGCTTTTGAAAGGGGGGGCCTTTTCCTGAAGATGTATCTATGGTGTTGGTTTGATAGGATACTTTGGCTTTGATTTTGAGTGTGTACCATAGTGTAGTCTTTTTTTTTTTGTCTGTAAACAGCAACAGTAGTATCCATGATTTCCTGGTTGGCTTGGAGTGCAGATGTTAGTGCAGGCTGTGGTGAAGTTTTGCTGGGGCCTGGGATGCCAATTAGGTCAATTTTTGAGCTCCAGAGGTAGCAGTATTAGGCAGAGTGTGCCTGCCCTTAGGCCCTCAGGGTGACATACATTAGTGCAGATGTTAGCAGGCCCTGGCAGACTGATGGGCCTCCAGAAATGGCAGTGGTGGGTCAGGTGGATAGGAAGGTTCCCAGGCTCCTGGACAGTGAGTCTGATGTGAGAAATGACAATAGCAGTGGCAGAACAATTTATATGGGACCCAGGTGGTTTGCACTGGTGTTCGTAGTGGTTGCAATGGGTTGTGCATGCCAGTCTGCAGACCAACAGATTGTGTTGGTCAGCAGATTGGGTGGGTGTCATCTATGTTGGTAGCAGCTAAATTGAGTGGACCGAACTTCCAACTCCAGGAGGAGTGTTCATGTACCACCAGGAGGGGACTGGGCTGGGTCATCCCCAGGCCCCTGGACAGTGTGCTCAGGAACTGGGGGCATGTAGTCAGGTTTGGCTGTGATCTCAAGCTCCCTGGTAGTGTATAAAGATGCTGGCTTTGGTGGGCAGGTGTGGGGTGAGTCCCTTGCTGCCAGTGAAATGCTCAGGTAAAGCTGGCAGCAGTTACCCTGTAGCCCTGCTACTAGGGAAAGCAGCATTGCTTTCCCTAGGAGCAGCCATAGCCAACTGGGGTGTGTGGGCTTTGCTTATACCTTGTCCCAGAGTAGTTCCCAGCTGCAGTGGTTATGGGCAGTGGAATTTGTCCTCAGAGCACAAGAGAATGTCTGGCTGCCACTCTGCAGGTGGTGGTGGGGCGGGATTGCTGCTCATGGCTGCTGCCTCTTGCCTGATTGCAGGGTAGAATGCAGTCTGGTATATGCTGTTGCTACCCAGGACTCAGAGGCTTGTGGGATCTAGCATGAACTCTTTCTCTGGATCAAGACTTTCATAGTTTTCAGAGAGCTCCCTATGCTAGTCTCAGCGGGCCCATGAAAGTCGAGTGGCTTTCCCATGGCTAAGATTGTATGCAAAATTTGGTATGTGGTGGGAATGTGGACCACTGGGGGTCTCTCGCACTCTTTTCCTGAATTAGGATTTGGAGATGATACCAGCTGAGCAGGCTGCTTCACTTCCTTCCCTTTTCTTGCTTTAGGTGCTTCCTGTCACTTTTCTGTTAAATTCCAGTGTTCTGTCTTGGATGATCTATTCAAAGTACAATTATATACTCACTATTTTGGTTCTTTTTAGTGGAGGAGGTGAAAAAGAGAGGCCTCTAATTAGCCATTTTGAATCCCTTCTCACTTGTTAAAGTAGGGATCATCATAATGCCTACTTCATATGGTTCTTGTGAAGAGTACATGTGTTAATATACGTAATGAGCTGAGAACAGTATGCAGTAGATGGAAAAGTGATCAGAAAATATTAGCTATGGTAACTTATAAATCGGTGGTAAATTGAAAAGAGTTGAAAACTTCCTAAAACTTGATGGCAGCCTATCTGTTAAAATTGGATATTAACACATATGTAGTTTCACAAGCTTCTTTGTTTCTACTGAAAGGTGCTAACAAAATGCACCACAGTACATGGTTAATGTTCACAGACAAACAAACAAGAGGATGGATTCAATGTCTGGGAAAGCCTGAAAAAATCAGAGACCTGATTACCGGGTAGTACAGTACTTTTACCATTTAAACATGGACTCACATAAGTTGTTAAATTGGGTACCTTATGAATATTAATGTTCTAGAATATTTAGAAAATATAATTGCAATTTTTTATGGAAACTCATTTTCTTGGTTTATGTTTGATCTGACATGAAGGAAACAATTTTTTTCAAAAGATATGACAACAATAAATGAAACACAAAAAGCCTTATTGATTAAATTAGATGACAAATAAAAATTTGAAGGTAATTAAAGTAAAATTGTAAAAGCTCTCTCTTCTACAATATGGGTCTCTAAATCCCAGTTTAATTTTTTTGTCTCATGTAGAATATCCAGTCGCAATAAAAAGAGGAAATTTTCCAGTCTCTGTTTTTGCACATAAATTTTATACTGTCTTTCCTGCACTTTAAATGTCATCAATTAAATCACTAGCCAATTAAATCTCTATTCTCAAAGCAAACATATATTTGCCTCAAATTCAACAGAAATTAAGGTTTAAAATAATAAACCACATAGTAACAATTAAATATAAAAGAGTAATTTATTGTATTTTATTAGCAAAACTGGCTAGAAAATGACTTTTTACAAAAGGAATTTTCCATTAACAGCAAAAACTATTTTCTAAGTAAGATAGACCCCATGCTCTGTCTAATGAGAAAAATTTTAATCATAAATGGTTAGGCATTTTATAGTTAAGTATTTTTATAAACAACACTTTTAATTCTTTGGGGTTTAGGATAGTAGAAAAATATTTAAACAGAATTGTCCTTTATACCCATATTGGAAGAAGAGGAATAAATCCAAAGAGCAAAAATACAGGTTTATTCCTAGTGCTACTTAAAGTAATAGTCATTCACAATAGAAAAGACATACAACCAATCTAAATATCCATCAATGGTGGACTGTATAAAGAAAATATGGTATATACACACCATAGAATACTACACAGCCATAAAAAGGAATGAGATCATGCCCTTTACAGTAATATGGATGGAGCTGAGGGCCATTATCCTGAGCAAATTAACACAGGAACAGAAAATCAAATGCCGTATGTTCTTGCTTGTAAGTGGGAGCTAAACATTGAGTACACATGACACAAAGGAGGGAACAATAGATACCAGGGCCTACTTGAGGGTGGAGGGTGAAGATTGTCTACCTCTCAGAGACTATGCTTATTACTTGGGTGATGAAATCATCTGTACACCAAACCTCCACTACCCCCAATTTACCCATGTAACAAACCTGCACGTGTATCTCCTAAACCAAAAATAAAAGTTGGAAAGAAAAACAAATTAAGTAATAGTCATAGCAGTTCCAAGACAAATTGAAACTGAGCCTACTTCACCCCCTAGCCCCACCCAGCTTCACAAATATGAAGGGAGGCAAGTTTTCCCTTTCTCAGCTTTCCTCTTCTACTCCCAGCTATGCCCACTCTCATATTGCCTCATCATCTTACTGACAAAATCTGAACATTTTGAGTGTTAAATGTTTCTAGACTACACTAAAAATAAACAAAAAATATTTACACAATCCCATTTGCTAAATATCTTTCTCTTATATTTTATGTTTTCCCAATCCAGCTCTACTTTTGGCTCCATTTTGTGCATACTTCTGAGTATGATGAATTACATTTTCTGGAATGTTCTCTACAATGGTCTCCTCTCCTGGGTTTATATTCCTTCCACTTCCTTCCAGCTTTTTTACTACTTTTTCTCTTGTAGATTATTTTAATTGAATTCCAAGTTGCCTTGCAGCAAACCAAGTCTTACTGTCTTTGCTATTCCGTTTATCTCAATTAGATTTCCTGCCTCCTCCTCTGCTCTGTCAACCATCAGCCAAAGACTTTTGTCACTGACAGAACTCTCTTCGCAGCATCATCCTTTGATCCAGACCAGAGCATTCCCTGCCCTGGGCTTTGTGCTTTAGAGAGACTTGCTTTGGCTTTCTTCTGGGGCAAAGGATCCATGGGAAGAGTAGACATGCCAACTCAGATCCTGTGCACCCTTCTAGAACTTTCTAAACCACATTCAGGTACCTGGGACCCTGGCCTTCTCGTTCAACCCTAGTTCCACAGTCTGCACAGGTCTGTTCACTGAAACTGTGCTTCCAAGGGTGAATGTTACCTATACCCTCAGGATGGCTAAGTGGTGACTGTTTGCAGGGATATGGACTATTTGGTTTGAGATATCCACAGGCACATGTGAGAGGCTCCTTGCATTTGGGATAAAGACAGAGTGAGAAGAGAGAGGTGTAGTGATGCAAGCCCTCAGGCTCTCCCACAGGGGCAAATCTCATTGCAGACTCCAAGAGGCACAAAAATTCTAATTTGGTCTGGCCTTCCAGGTTGTTATGAAGGAATACTTGTCAAAAAGGAGGCTAGAACAAATTTTATTTAACAATTTATTATTTTGATTTAAATATTTTTAACATTTAAACGTATGTCACCTGGTCCTCCCAGATCCTGCAGTCTACATCATGTTCCCATTTTCTTTCTTATTTATAGATTCTCCTCTTTTCTTATTTTTTTTTCCTTTCTTTGCCTTGCTCTGTGCTCTACCACAATAACCCCAAAGGCCATTACTTTTCCTTCCCTTCTTGCTTGTTTTAATGTACAAATTTCATCTTCCTCTTCCTGGAAACGGTTTGTGATATATTTGCATCTTACCTGGCCAGGACTCCAACACCAAGTCAGCTATTTCCTACAATTTGCAAAGCTCAGGTTTAGATGAAAACACCCTTTCTGTCAGTTCCTTCCAGGCTTCTGACCTGATGATAGCCTGTTTGTACCTCCTCTCTTTGTTTTTTGGACAAATTAAGTAAAATTGTTGATAGTTAGAATGTGAAGGTAAATAGCAGTATTATTATATTTTCTGACCTGGAAAATGCCAACACTTCTGATGTGGATAGCAACTATTCTAATATAAGTAAAGACATAGCAGTGTTAAATAATGCATGGGCTGCATAAATAATTTTATTTTGCTTTAAAAAAGTTTGTCCCTCTTTTCTCCCTTTCATAGTTTAATTTCTCAATTTGTATTTCAGAAAGTTTGCCACATACTCTTAAGTCAACCACGTAATTGAACATAAAACAATCCTCAGCAAATGCAAAATAACTGAAATCACACCAAACACACTCTCAGACCACAGTGGAATAAAAAATAGAAGTCAAGGCTAAGAAAGTTGCTCAAAACCATGCAATTACATGGAAATTAAAAACATGCTACTAAATGACTTTTGGATAAATAATGAAATTAAGTCAAAAATCAAAACATTTTTTGAAACAAATGAGAACAATGACACAGCATACCAGAATCTCTGGGACACAGCTAAGGCAGTGTTAAGAGGGAAATTCATAGCACTAAATGCCCACATCAAAAATTTAGAAAGATCTCAAATTAACAACCTAATATGACAACTGAAAGAATTAGAAAAGTAAGAACAAATCAACCCCAATACTAGCAAAAGACAAGAAGTAACCAAAATCTGAACTGTATTAAAGGAAACCAAGACACAAGAAGTCATTTAAAAGATCAATGAATCCTGGAGTTGGATTTTTGAAAAAATTAAGAGAGGTCACTAGCTAGAATAATAAGGAAGAAAAGAGAAAAGACGTAAATAAATACAATTAGAAATGACAAAGGGAATGTTATCACTGACTCCACAGAAATAAAAGTAACCATCAGAAACTGCTATGAACACATCTATGCACACAAACTAGAAAACCTAGAAGAGGTGAATAAATTCCTGGACACATACACCCTCCCAAGACTGAACCAGGAAGAAACTGATTCCCTGAACAGACCAATAATGAGCTCTGAAATTGAATCAGTAATAAATAGTCTATCAACTAAGAAAACCTCAGGAACTGATGGATTTGCAGCTGAATTCCACCAGATGTGCTAAGAAGCCCTGGTGCCATTCCTATTAAAACTATTCCAAAAAATTGAGGAAGAAGGACTACTCCCCAACTCATTCTATGAGGCCAGCCTCATCCTGATACCAAAACCTGGCACAGACACAACAGAAAAAGAAAATCTCAGGCTAATATCCTTAATGAACAACAATGTAAAAATCCTTAACAAAATATTTCCAAATTGAATCCAGTGCACATCAAAAAGTTAATTCATTATGTCCAAGTAGGCTTCATCCCTGGGACGCAAGGTTGGTTCAACATACACAAATCAATAAATGTGATTCTTCACATCAACAGAACTAAAGACAAAAACCACATCAAATACAAATAGACATAACAAGTAGAGATTGAACTGATAATTTAAAACTTCCTACAAAAAAAGCCAAGGACTGCATAGCTTCACTGGTGAACTCTACCAAATGTTTAGTTTGTATCTTTCTAGGAATTTGTCCATTTTTATGTAGAGTATCTAATTCGTTGGCACACAATTGTTTGTGGTATTTATGTAGGGCATCTAATTCGTTGGCATACAATTTTTTATGGTATTCCCTTAGGCTATCATTTTTGTTTCTGTAAGGCCAGTAGTGATATTTCATCTTTCATTTAGGATTTTTATAATTTGAGTCTTTTCTCTTTTTTGCTTGGTCAGGCCAAGCAAAGGCTTGACAATTTTGTTGATCTTTTCAGAAAACCAACTTCCTGTTTTGTGGATTCTCTTTCCTTCTATTCTCTGTTCTGTTAATCTCCACCTCGTCTTTAATATTTACTTCCCTCTGCTAGCTTTGGGTTTATTTTGCTCTTTTTTACTCTTTCCTTATGGTGTAAAGTTAGGCTATTGATTTAAAATTCTTTTTTTAAAGTATATGTTTAAGCATACATTTTCCTCTGAGCACTGCTTTCATTGTGTCTCATACATTTTGATATGCTGTATTTTTATTTGTCTCTAATTGTTTTCCAATTTTCCATATGATTTCTTTTTGATCCTTTGGTTGTTTAAGAGTAATTTGTGTAACATCCATATATGTGTGCATTTTCCAGTTTTCATTATGTAATTGATTTCCAGCTTCATTCCACTGTAGTCAGAGAAGATGCTTTTGATGATTTCAAGCTTCTTAAAAGTATTGAAACTTGCTTTATACTCTAATATACAGTGTGTCCTGAAGTATGTTTCATGTGCACTTGAGAAATGTGCATTATTCTGTTGTTGGGTGGAGTGTTCTTCTAGATCTTGTTAGTTTATAGTGATGTTCAGGTTCCCTGTTTCCTTATTGATCATCTGCATGGTTATTCTGTTTGTTATTAAATGTGGAGTATTGAAGTCAATATATGATTTACCTGCCTTTGTGTGGATCTCTTTGTATTTATCATTATTGGTGTTATTGAGTTTCTGGATGTGTAGATTGCTGTTTTTCAACAAATTTGAAGAGTTGTTTGTCATTATATCTTAAAACATTATTTCTAACCTATTTTCTATCTTTTTTCCTTCTGAGACTCACATTATGCATATGTTGGTATACCTGAAGGTGCTTCACAGTTCTCTGTGGCTCTGTTTCCTTTCTTTAGTATTTTTCCTTTTTGTTCCTTGGGATGAATAATCTCAATGGAACTATCTTGAAATTTACTGTTTCTTCTGTCTTCTGAAATCTTCTATTAAAATGCTCTAGTAAATTTTTTATTTCAGCTTTTGTACTTTTCAACTACAGAATTTCTATTGGATTCTTTTTAAATAATTTCTCTCTATATATATTCTGTCTTTGATAAGACTTTGACCTCATGCTTCCCCTTATTTCTCCGGGCATTATTTACTGTAGCTCTTTGAACATATGTTTAAATACCTGATTTAAACACTTTGTCCCTATGCTATGCCTAGTGCTTTCTCATGGATAGTTTCTATTGATTTATTTTCCCTTGTGTATGGGCCATGCTTCCCTATTTCTTTGCCAATTTTATAATCTTTTTTTTGAATAATTTTTATATATGATAAATTATCTTAATGATGTTTATATATATGTAATAATTTTTATATACAATATATTATCTTAAATAATATAATGTTACAACTCTAGAATTATATTCTCCCCTGTTCTCAGGATTTTGGTGTTTGTTGTTGTTTTTATTGTTGTTATTTGTTTAGTGAATGAGTTCTGTAAGGTCTATAGTCCTTGTAGTGTGCGGTGGCCACTGTCTCTGCTCGGTTTGCTTCTTTGTCAGCTAATGATTAGACAGAGATGTTCTTTACTGCCTGAAACCAATAACTCTTCTCCCAATATTTGCTGAGGGACTCTGTGTGTGTGTTGGGACATGCTCTCAACACTCAGGCAGGCCATTTGCAACTCTGTCTTGCTTTTACTTCTCACTTGTGTAGAGCCTCAAGGTTGAACCAAGTTGAGAGCTTAGGGCTGTTTCTGGTCTTTCCTGGGTGTACACATAGCCCTGTACATGTGGTGGCCTTCTAGATTCCCAGAAATATGTTGCAGACTTTCAAAGTCCCCTTTCTTATGTCCCAGCTTTTCATATTAATCATCTTGGCCAGACTTTGTGTTTGTTCCAACTATTATCTTCTGCTTCAGGCAGCTGCAATATTCAATTGCCTTTGATTATTTTCAACAAATGTTTGTGGAGGAAAAGGCTGTTTGCACTGAGCTTTGAGTCAGGCTAAATAAAGCTAACCTTGCAAGTAGGGTATTCCAAAAAAGTGCCACACAGGACACAGGTCAAACAATGACATTTCCCTGGGACTGGGACTAAAGTAGCCCCAGCAACCCTGTTGTACCTCCTCCAGTGGTTGACAGGCTGATGGTTTTCACCATGATTGCTGGCTTTTGGTTTTCAAGATTATTTCAAGCTCGGGAGGAGAGAATGGAGATAGGGCAAGTTGAAAGACCACGAAGTTCACTGTTCTTGCTGAGATTTAGCTGTTTCACTTGGATAAATCCTCCCCATATTGCTCTAAGCTTTGGTTTATTTTCAGAGTTCATAACAAATTGAGTCTGACCACTTTTGCCAGTTTCTCAATGCTTTTATGGAGGAGCAAATTTTTGGTAGTTCTGACCCCACCAGTTCTGTTGATGCTCTCAGAATCTTTCATTGTGATTGAAACAACACCTAGTCTGGTCTTCCCAAGCAAATGTATAAGGAAGAATCCCTCCTAAGTCTTTCTTGTTTCCTGTTTTTAGTTACTACAGTACACCCTTAAAAAAAATCTTCTTCTTTTCAGTTTCTTAACCATATTGGAGAGTGTTCTTTTCCCCTAACTCTTTCTTTTATTTTTTCTGATGTCGTTGGAAGCCAGGGACACAAACCCACATGGTGCAACTGCTCCCGCTTGCTATTTTCCCCACAATGCCCATTCCCTTTTAACCCCAGTTTTGCAGTTGCCTCTCCTCAGCTTCTGTGCCTCCAGGTTTATGCCTGTGCTCTTTGCTGGACTTCGGTAAGCCAAAGCAGGAAGCACTTCCAGACTGTGGATCTCCGAAATCCTGCTGGTCTCCAGCTGCTCCTGCAGTTTTTAACCTTATTTCACTCTCTCTTCCTTATTCATCTTGGTTGTTTTTCAAGGGCGAAGACTTTCAAACTGGAGTCTGCAGAGCTGAGGATGCGGAGCATGTGGGGACGGAGGGTCCTGGGAAAGGCCACAGGGTGAAGCTCCAAGCCCTAGCCACTCTGATCAGATCCACTCAGCTTTTATCTGTTTTGTTTAAATCCTCTATGTAAGACTTCCTTTTGACAAAGCGTGCTCTGATACAAAAAAAAAAAAGTTTGGAAATTACTTTCCTCAAGAAAAACTCCATTGTTGCCACAGATAAGAGTGACAGAATACAGAATCTGATAACATGAACAGAGAACCCACCATCAAACAATCCCTATTTCATATGACCGATTTAAAAACTGCTGGGGCTCCCGTGATAGCTCATGCCTGTAATCTCAGCACTTTGGGAGGCTGAGGTGGGGGCAGGGGATCACTTGAGGCAAGGTGTTCGAGAACAGCCTGGGCAACATAGCCAGGTCCTGTTTTTATAAAAAATTAAGTTTAATTTAAAAAATGTGCTGGGTTCTCTAGAACTTTACACACAAAAATTAAGCTGTTTATTTTACAGAGGAGGAAAGTAAAGCCCAGGAAAGAACTTACCCAAGGTAAAATAAGGGTGTGGCTGGAGATAACCATGTGTTGGCAGGGGTGGGTCTTTGCCAGTGTCTTGGACACACAGCACCTTTTTCAGCCATGGTGGTCCTTGGCACAAGAATGCCATGATCCTCTCTCCTGCTAGCCTGAAGCCCTTTCACCCTAGCTCATCATGAGCATGCTCTGCTCTCTCTTACTCCCCACTTCCCAGGTGTTCTGTGTTTGGCCTCCTGTGGGTTTAGAAGATGGCAGCGAATCCTCTTGCAAGTACTTGATTTAGTCAGTAATGCCTACCTACCCTTGCTATTTCAGAGTATCTTAGTTTAAGTCTTTAAGACCAAGTGTTTATTTGGCTCAGCCTCACCTACAGATCGCCACTCTGCAACTCTCCTAGTCAATTATTAATCTCAGGTTCAGTAAATGGTAGCCATGGGGGTTGGGTTACCTAGTACAATCATGGCCACCCAGGCCTGCTCCTTCACTGGATTGTGAAAAATATTCAAAGCACGGCAAGTAAACCAAATAGAGATACCAAAGCACATTTATCAGATAAGTCATTCTTTGGGGTGGTCTTAGAAACTTATAAATGTAAGGTACAGAGTTCCATAAATCTATTGAGGAACAGCTGGTACAGTGGACTATCTGTTGATGCATATCTCACTGCATTAGTCAGGGTTCTCAAGAGAAACAGAATCAACAGAACTCTTCTCCTTACAATAAAATTTTAAAAAATGAATAATTATAAGGCATTGGCTTATGCAGTTATGGAGACCAACACATCCAAAGGCAGTCTGCTGGAGAGTTCCCTTTTACTCAGGGAAGTTAGTCTTTTGTTCTGTTCAGGCTTTCTTCTCATTGGATGAGGACCACCCGCATCATTTAAGGCTATCTGCTTACTCAGAGCTCACCAATTTAAACGTTAATGTCATCCAAAACACCCTCCAAGTTGATGCATCAAATTAACCATCACATCTATTTTATGGGATCACATCCACACCAACTCAGGTATCATAGAGTGAAAGGGATTCTAGTCTTCCTCAGTGACTCATTTGAATCCACTTCTTATTCAGCCCAAATCATGGTTGCTTTTCCTTACCTAAATGTTATGAAATGTCACATTTATAGTACCGTCATGGAGAAAAAAGGCACTGACTGACATTAAAAACAAAAATAAAATTTAAAGTGGTGCCTTAACTCAGAAAAAAAAATCTTTCTAGAATCTCCTTGATGAAAAGCCCTCTAGGGTTTCTGCCAATTAATGAGTGTCGTATTTTGCCCTGTGGATAAGTGATTGCTTCAGAATGATTCAGTACATTCTGCAGGGTTGGAAATTCCTTGATTACTCACTAACTTTGACATAAAGAAGTTCAATAATAAACAGACTTCCAATCAGTGTGACCACATGGTAAGATTCCTCACTGGGAAATGCCTCATCCTGCTCTCTCTCCTCTTCCCCTTGAAAAACCAGAAAAACCTGTTTATCATCAGTGATATCTCAGCTATAAAAATGAAAAAATGCCACAAAAGCTAATCTATAGAAATGTGGTACAAACTGATTCATGATCAATAAATCTTTTAAAAGTATTTGGTTCTGTTATACAATTTTAAGTGTTACTATTATCCCTGTGAAGCTTTCATGAGCTACGTAGTTGGGGGCTTCATTGCCTAGAGGAAGGTAAACAAATCTTCACTGAGAATGCAACTTTGTACATACAGCAGCCTTAAAGGCAAGAGTTCTATTACCATTAGGAGGTAAATACCAAGGACTGTAAGCGTGGAGAGAACTTACACATTCTTAATATCATAAGCAGAGATAAATATATACCGCATATACTTTTTTTTGGTAATATTTGGTCACATTACTTCTTTCATCCCTGCAGGTAGCCTGAGGATCATTTTCTTTTTTGACATGTAAATAACCTATTTGTCCCTGTTCTTTAAAAGAACACAGCTTTCAAGATACCACCTACATTTCAGCACTTCTAGACAGAGCTGTGTTTTATCTGCCCCATAATGCTGGACAGCATCAGTATATTTTAAATTATACCAAAGAGAATACAGTGTGGAATTCATTTTTGATGCTATGTCTTATCCAATGGCTAATATGCTACTGACATAGTACCACTACTATCACATTGTGTTAAGCAGTGTAGAGAATGATTTTTACAAATAAAATCTTCTGAAACAGTATTCTGTTCATATGGGGCAGCAATGTGGCTTCCATTTAAGCAGGAGCATGTGATGAAAGTCTAGAGATCACAATGCCTGAAGCATCGTAGAGGAAGAGGGACACAAACAGTGGGTTATTTGCGTACACCATCATTTTCTGCCTTTGCTTTTGACAGTCCTTTTAAGTCAGACCCTAACTTTAGTGTTTTCCTAATATTGCCTCAAAAATTGTTTTTATATCATCATGTTCATGTGATGAATGATGAGAAAGTATCTTAGGAAATAAATTGCATGCAGGTTGAAAAGAAAACCTACTCTGAAGAAGTTAGAATCATATTGAGTCTAGTGATCTCTCATTCTTTATGCCTTTAAGTTATTCCATTCTGCAATATTAGCTGAGCTATGTTTTGGCAGTTTGTACATGTCTTATCTCCATTGACAGGTTACCAGGTGTATTGCTAATAGGCATTCTTTTCCCCCATTCCAATTATTCTATTCCAATTATTCTATAGTTATTAAATATAGAGGAATCAGCATTTGGTTCCGTTCAGCAATAGTAGCTGAATTTAAATAATGGGAACTTAGGCAAGATGTTCACTAAGGTAAATAAAAGTTGGCCCTATCCTCAGGGAATTTTCAGGCTGGTGTCAGAGATGGATTCATTATTTATATTCAGCACATGAACTGGTAGTGATAGATATAAGCACTGGAACCTGAGTGCAGAGGAGAGATCTAAACTAGCATAGGTCAAAATTATAAAGAACCTAAACAACCATTTGATTCTGAGATTTTGTGTTTTACATATCAACTGAATCCGTCCCAACCAAATTTAAAAAGCCGGGGGTAGGGGGTTTGGGGGAGAGGAAAAAAAGTAAAAAAAAAAATAACACTGGAAAACTTTTGCCTCCAGACTCACCCGCCTCCAATCCTTTCTCCATTACCTCTCTGAGATGTAAATCTGATATTTATTTCCCTGATTAAAGCCCTTCCAGTTCTCTCAGAGCCTCGCTGAGAAGGTCTAACTTCCCCCTACTGCCATCCTCCCATATCCTGGTGCCACCAACTTTCCAGCCTCACGTCCTGTTACTCTCCTCTATTGTCCCAATGCTCCAGCCATCATCAGACTCAATGCATTTGCTAATTCCCTCCTCCCAGCATGTTCCTCCGCTCTTGGTGCTCTGCTAACCATCTTTCAAGACCCAGTTGAGGATTTTCCCCTTGGCGAAGCTTCTTTACCTCTCAAGTGAATTCTGACCTTCTTTGTGCTATTACTGTCATTAATTTGTACCTCCTTATGGTAGCAATGCGTGCAGTAACTTGCAGTCATCTGTTTATCTATCCAACTCCACACCTAGCCTCTGAGCACCTTGGCAGCAAAGAAATTATCTTATTCATTTTTATCTGCTTGGCATATAGAAAGAGTAAAAATAAAACTTTTGATGAATAAACAAATGAATTATTCTTCTTTGCCTTGTTATAGCAATTAATTGGATATCTTGCAATTATTTATTTACATAACTCCTTTGGTACCAGTGGGCAGGGGGGGAGGTCCTGAGACACCGGTGGGACCTCAACCCCAGCTGGTGTCTACGCTGTCGACACCATCGTGAGAATGAATTCAAGGTCAGAAAACAGTGAAAATATGGAGACTTATTCCAAAGGGAAAAGTACACTCAAGAAAAGGGAGCACAAGTATACTCAAGAGAGCCAAGCAGTGGGGATTGGGGTTTCTGTCTTCATGAGTTTCTTTAACCAAGGGTGGAATAGTCATGAAGATTCCCAGGAAAAGATGGAGATTTCTCAGAACTGTGGTGTCACCCATTTTTATACTAAATATGAGTTTCCCCAGAACCGTCATGGTACTGGTGGGTGTGTGATTTAGTATGTCAATTAGCATATAGTGAGGTCCTAGGTGAAACCTAGGTAAAATTCAGCGTCATGTTGGTCTTAGCTAGCTTAGTCCATACCCTGTTTTTCAGGGTCTTATCAGCCCCTAGCTTCTATAGCTATTTCAACAATTTCCTTTTGCTAGTCATGTGGAACTGTGCCTGGAATTTTCTGTTCTCCTGCAACCACCCTCTGTTATTCCTGTCTCAACTCCGCTTCTAGTCTGAGTATCTTGAGAGAAGAGACTTTGCCTTAAATATTTTTATCTGCCTACCACATAAAATGAAAGAATAAACAAAAGGATGAGTTAATCTGAGAAGTTAACTTTCAAAAATATTTTATATCAGAAATGACCATCAAATTTCCTAACAAGATTCTTTCTACAACTACAAAAATAATATCTATCTAAATACTGAACTACTTGAGAAAGGAATGACAAAAATGTCATTATCAATGAAGACATTAACAACTATGGTGATTTTTCAAGAACAATAATCATACTGGCTGGGCACGATGGCTCATGCTATAATCCCAGAACTTTGGGAGGCCGAGGCAGGTGAATCACCTGAAGTCAGGAGTTAGAGACCAGCCTGACCAACATGGAGAAACCTTGTCTCTACTAAACATACAAAATTAGCTGGGCGTGGTGGCACATGCCTGTAATCCCAGCTGCTAAGGAGGCTGACGCAGGAGAATCACTTGAACCCAGGAGGCAGAGGTTGCAGTGAGCCAAGATTGCACCACTGCATTCCAGCAGGAACAACGAGAGCAAAACTCTATCTCAAAAAAAAAATTTAAAAAACCCAAAAAACTAATAATGTCTTTTGTTACCTCTCACAGAATATTAGCAAATGATAATCTGGAAAGAGATGTGGTACCAGATACACTGGAAGTAACCAACAAATGATTTAAAGTGAGACTTTAGGGTACACAGACTCTTGCAAAATGACTTCTACTTGACCATGCCTTCATTTTCAGTATGGTGTTGAGGAGAACCCCAGAGATCTGAGTCCTGGGAGAAGTCAGCCAGTCCTGCTATTCTTGGGAATCTATACAGGAGGCGTACAAAGCTCCAGTTGCCCCTGATTTGAGAGGTCTCCAGAGCAGCACTTGCCCCTAGTAAGAGCTCTCATCCCCTCATCAAGACTTAGCACCAACACATTTAAAAGTTGCTTCCCCAGCTCCAAGCTTCCCAGATTCATGTCCTCATTTGGCTGGTATCCAATCAATGAAGACTTCACCTCTAACAGTTAGATGTGAAGCTGCAAACACTCTAAGCACCAACTTTTTTTCCAGTTATTTTTAATTAGTACCGCTATTCCAGTAATTTACTGCCCTCATCGAGACGTCTAAGCCATTTGCAACCCATCACATTCTCGTGTGCCCACTTTCCATGTTATCTAGTTTTGCGTTCATGGGCCATTAATACAATAGTTTCTTGCATGCACACTTAATTCCCTAGACCATAGGCCAGCAAACTAAGGACCTCAGGACAAATCAGTTCACTACCTGTTTTTATAAGTAATGTTTTATTAAGACCTGGCCACACCACTTGTTTATGTATTGTCTATGACTGCTTTTGATTCAAATGGCAAGTTGAGCAGTCATGCCAAACTGTATGGTTACAAAGCAAGCCTAAAATATTTACTGTTTGGCCAGGCACGGTGACTCACGCCTGTAATCCCAGCATTTTGGGAGGCTGAGGTGGGTGGATCACCTGAGGTCAGGAGTTCGAGACCAGCCTGACCAATATGGTGAAACCCCATCTTTAAAAAAAATAAAAGGTAAAAAAAAAAAAGAAAAAAAAATTTACTGTTTGACCCTTTACAGGAAAAGTTTGATAGCCTGTGTCCAAGATTCTCTCTCCACCTTACACATTTGGAAGAACTCCAGCTTGCTATTTATTCCTTACTGTCCCTGAGCAGTAGAGTAGGCTAAACAAAAACCCACACCTAAGCTGAAGATGCTCAACTTAAATATATGACCATGATTTTCAAGTAAGCCTTGTTTCTCCCATTATCAGAGGTTACTATAGCACACCTTCTGTTTCCTTAAAACTTCAATTACCCCTTTCCTCTTCTCACTCTTAGCTGATAAAATAACTATCAGAAAAAGAACTACCCTGTCAGCCACCACATCCACCAACCTGTTGACATCTCTGCCCATCTTCTCTGTGTTCCCTCTTTTTACAATGCTTACCTATGTCTACTCCTAGCTGAGACCAACCCCTTGATGTGTGGGTTGAATTTTGTGTCAGTTGACAGGTTCTCCAAAGAAAGAGAAACAATAGGATATATTCATAGATGTAGATGTATGAGAGGGGAATAGATGTCTCAGGGGAATTGGCTCATGTGGTTTATGGAGGCTGAGGAGTCCCACCGTACGTGACCTGCACATTGGAGAGCTAGGGAAGCCGAGAGCAGGGCTCAGTCCATGTCTGAAGGCCTCAGGACCAGGAAAGTCAACAGTGAAAATCTCAGTCTGAAACCATAGGCCTGAGAACTGGGGGAGCTGCCTGTGCAAGTCCTGGGGTCCCAAGGCCACAGAACCTGGAGTTCTGATGTTGAAGGGTAGGAGAAGAAAGGTACCTCAGCTTCAAAAGAAAAAGAGAGAAAATTTTTCTTCACCATTGGGTGTGGGTGAATTTTCCTTACTCAGTTCACTGATTCAAATGCCAGTCTCCTCTGTAAACACCCTCACAGACAAACACAAAAAATAGTGCTTTACCACCTATCTGGGTATCCCTTAATCGAGTCAAGTTGGCACCTAAAATTAACCATCATGGACCTTGTTCACTTTCACCTGCTTGAGGACTTCGATCTTGTAATTATTCCCTCTCTTTTCTGTTTCATTAGTTTATCCTTCTTTCCTAGATCATGACCATCAATTAGTGTGCTATAATAATTTCCATAAAAATAAAAATGCTCTTCTAAGAATCCCCATTCCCTTCAGCCACAGCCCAGTTCTTCTTGGCCTTGTAGCCATCCATTTAGAAAGAGTTGTCTCTATAGATTCTTTACATGTTCTCATCTAGAGTTCGCTCCTCAGCCTACGTCACTCCGGCTTTACCCATGCCTCCAGACTGAAAATATAATTGGCAAGGTTATTGTCATCAGCCTCTTGGGAGTGTACAACACAGGAATCACTCTTTTTCTCTGGAAACACATTCCCCTTTTGGCTTTCAGAACACCGTAACCTCCTGTTGTTCTTTCTACCTCCCTGGGCACCTCAGTCTTCAGTGCTGGCTCTTCCTCTCCTTAATCATGAAATTGCAGGTCTCAGTGCTCAGACCTCTTATTTATATATGCTCACTTCCTAGAGGGACTTGCCCAGTCCCCTGGATTTAATCCTTATCTATATTCTGATGTTTACTGATTTATATTTCCAACCCAAGCCAATTCCCAGAATTCTAGGTCTCATTTTGTAAGGCATCTGAAACCTAACGAGGTCCAGTCTTTCCACTTATAATTCTACGAATAGCCTGGTCCCCACTATTCACCTGTCTTGTAACAACTAGCCCATGAGCAAATCTTACTTTGAAATATGGCCAAGGCTGACATCTTGTCACCTCTGGTCTAAGCCTCCATCTTTGCCTGGTCATCTTTGCTTCTGCTCTGGCCCCTGTCTCTCTCTTCCCCACCTCACATTCAATCCTTCTCATGGCAATCATAAGGATTTTTAAAATATAAACCAACTTATGTCATTTCTATGTGGTATGTTTTCCAGTGGCTTTGCATCATGCTGAGGAGAGAATCCAAGGTCCTTTGCATGATCAAGAACATCCTTCATCATGGTGGCTCGGACCAGCAATCACAGCACTTTGGGAGGCTAAGCAGGGAGGATAGCTTGAGGCCAGGAGTTTGAGACCAGTCTGGACAGCATAGTGAGTCCTAATCTCTGTAAAAAATGTTTTAAAAAAATAGCCGGGCATGGTGGTACATGCCCATAGTCCCAGCTACTTAGGAGGCAGAGGCAAAGGATCAGTTAAGCAAGGAGTTTGAGGCCGATGCACTCCAGCCTGGGTGAGAGAACAAGACTGTGTCAAACCAAACCAAACCAAAACAAAACAAAACAAAAACTCCCTTCATGATCTGGTTTTGGTCTTTCTGACTTCATCTTAAAGTCAGACTTTCTTGCTCCATCTTAGTCCCCTCAGCATTTTTCCTGTTCCCTTTGACGTCAAGCTTCCCCCTCTTCTCAGGCTTTTTACAATCACATTTTTCTTAGCATGGGATGCCCCTCCAGAGGCCTGTGGTTATTTGTGGTCAGCAAATATCCTATGTTCAAATGTCATCACCTCAAAGAAATGTCTCCTGACCACCCTTTTCTCTTCCCAAGACATTCTCTATCTTACTACTCTGTTTTATTTTTTCCTTGCAGCATGTATCACAGTGGCCGTAGAATTACACATTTATTTTTAATTATCTAGACCCTCTTCTAGAACATAAACTCTATGAGGTCAATAACTGTCTAATTTCATCCCTGTGTCCTGAAACCTGGAATAGTGCTTAACACGTAGTGGGCTTATGGTAACTACTTTTTAATGAATAAACAAAAGTGTTTGTATTAAATTTCATGTCCTTGTAATCATCACAAGGAGAATAAAATTGTTCAAACTAAGACATCAATAAGGGAAGAAATGATTCCACTCTTAAAAAGCTCCATATCTTGTGCTGTAAAACTCAGAAAATTCAAATACTCTTATAATAGACATGTGACTACATTTAACCAAAAAAAGGCAAACTCATACTTTCACTATTAATACAATAAAATGTGCCTTTAATAAATAGTCACTTAGCTATAATAAAGGAAAAAATGACACAAACAGGAAAAAACTAACAGTCTGAAGAAAAGCACATGCTAATTATGCACATTCAATAATTTACTCTCAAAATGCAGGTAAGTTTCCACATATGCATTTGATTATCTCATATTTCTATAGTCTAGGCTGCCCTTTGCATTTTTTTCTACATGTATATTTTTCACGATCGCAATTGGAAATCAGATCTATCTCTCTGCTTAGCTTGACAAGATGATGGTATGTCTTTTCCTTTTCTATAACTTAATATCAAAATAATGGTAACTCAGAGTTAAATAAACAAGAATAGACTTCTAATGTCAATCAAAATATATGCTAATCTAGCTTTTACTGTCAGTTGCATGGAGCTCAAATTCATTATTGAAAGTATTTATAATTTTCTTTTTGCGCTGTTGAAATCAAAAAGAAAAAAAAGCCAGGCTACAAGGTTTATCCTATCATTTTAATTGAAAAATTATAAATTTTCCCCAGCCGTCCTCATCCAACTGACCTTCCTCCCATTTTTAGCTGGAAGGTGATGTATTGCTTCTATTTACCTGAAAATGTGAGCATAAATTTATTTATGCAAAAACAATTTCTTAAATCAAATTTCCAGACTCAGAAACGTTCGGTTTAATCTGCAGACTTAGCTCAGATTAATTTTCCTTGGAGATACATTTTGTTGCTCTCTATGTTGAAAAAAAAATGTTCTAGATGACTAATGATTCAGTGCTATTTTTCCCTTAGCAACATAAAATGGACTTCATAATAGAGCCTGATTTACTGACAACTGTTCTCTCTTAGTGAGGGGTATTGCCAAGTGCCTCCATATGTGCTGTGTTTAAGATGCTCCTCCTAGGAGGCTTTTATCACAACACTGTGCGATGCAGTGATGTTTCCTGGGAGAGTTCCAGGATAAAGGGAGAAACTGTGAATTGGTGCCCAAGGCTATCCTGGACTCCTATTAGAATATCCATGGACTATTCAGCTGAAAACTGTCTTCATTCTGGGTAAGTTGGCCATAGGGTTTGGGGTATAGAACCAAAATATTAAAATGTTGTGTGTGGGGGAGGGGTGAGGCTTTGCTTAGATATTTGCATAGTACATTGAACATTTATTCAGTGGACACAGAAAGAAGAGGCTGACAAATCCTGTGTTCCTAGAACCCATAGGGAATGGGTAAAGAGTAAAGGGAGAGAAATGGTGTTAGTTATAAATCTTTAAAGAAATGTGTTTGTCTCAGTCCATTCTCCCACTGCTATAAAGAGCTACCTGAGACTGGGTAATTTATAAAGGAAAAAGGTTTAATGGGGCTGGCAAGATGGCCAAATAGGAACAGCTCCAGTCTGCAGCTCCCAGTGAGATCAATGCAGAAGGCAGACGATTTCTGCATTTTCAACTGAGGTACCCGCTCATCCCATTGGAACTGGTTAAACAAAGGGTGCAGCCCATGGAGGGCGAGGAGAAGCAGGGTGGGGCGTTGCCTCACCTGAGAAGCACAGGGGGTCAGGGAACTCCCTCCTGCAGCCAAGGGGAGGCATGAGGGACTATGCTGTGAGGAACGGTACAATCTGGCCCAGATACTATGCTTTTCCTATGGTCTTCAAAACCTCAAAATCAAGAGATCAAGGAATATTTACCAAGCAAATGGAAAGCAAAAAAACCAAAAACCAAAAACCAAAAACCAAAAAGACAAAACAGGGGTTGCAATCCTAGTCTCTGATAAAACAAACTTTAAACCAACAAAGATCAAAAGAGACAAA
>CAUYNB010048096.1:0-27623 GCA_963574225.1 Lagothrix lagotricha
ATCATTAAAAAATCTGGAGACAACAGATGCTGGAGAGGATGTGGAGAAATAGGAACACTTTTACACTGTTGGTGGGAGTTCAACCATTGTGGAAGACAGCATGGCGATTCCTCGAGGACCTAGAAATAGAAATTCCATTTGACCAAGCAATCCCATTATTGGGTATATATCCAAAGGATTATAAATTTTTCTATTATAAAGACACATGCACGGGTATGTTCATTGTGGCACTGTTTATAATAGCAAAGACCTGGAACCTACCCAAATGCCCATCAATGATAGACAGGACAAGGAAAATGTGGCACACATACACCATGAAATACTATGCAGCCATAAAAATGATGAGTTCATGTCCTTTGTAGGGACATGGATGCATCTGGAAACCATCATTCTCAACAAACTGACACAAGAACAGAAAAACAAACACCACATGTTCTCACTAATAGGCGGGTGTTGAACAATGAGAACACATGGACACAGGGAGGGGAGCATCACACACTGGGTTCTGTTGGAGGCATTAGGAGAGGGACAGCTGGGGGTAGGGAGGTTGGGGAGGGATAATATGGGGAGAAATGCCAGATATAGGTGACAGGGGGTTGGAGGCAGCAAACCCCCTTGCCATGTGTGTACCTATGCAACAATCCTACATGATCTGCACATGTACCCCAGAACCTAAAGTATAATAAAAAAAAAATTCAATAGGTTTTTTGGGCAACAGGTAGTGTTTGGTTACATATGAATAAGCTCTTTAGTGGTCATTTCTGAGATCTTGGTGCACCCACCACCTGAGCAGTGTGCACTGTACCCAATGTGTAGTCTTTTATCCCTTGCCACCCCTCACTCTTTCCTCCAAGTCCCCAAAGTCCAATGTATCATTCTTAATGCCAGTGCATCTTCATAGCTTAGCTCCCACCTATGAGTGTGGACATACGATGTTTGATTTTGCATTCCTGATTTACTCCACTTAGAAGAATGGTCTCCAATTTCATCCAGATTGCTGTGAATGCCATTATCTTTTTTGTTTTTTAGGACAAAGTTTTGCTCTTATTGCCCAGGCTGGAGTGCAGTAGCATAATCTTGCTCACTGCAACCTCTGCCTCCTGGGTTCAAGTGATTCTCCTGCCTCAGCCTCCCAAGTAGCTGGGATTTCAGGCGCCCACCACCACACCTGGCTAATTTTTTGTATTTTTAGTAGAGACGGCATTTTACCATGTTGACCAGGCTGGTCTTGAACTCCTGATCTCAGGTGATCCACCCGCCTCGGCCTCCCAAAGTGCTGGGATTACAGGCATGAGCTGCTGCACCCAGCCTCATTTTTTTTTTAAATGAGAGATGCAACATACTTTTTAAAGATCAAATCTTCCCTACTGTGAAGACAGCACCAAACCACGAGGGATCCGCCCCCACGACCCAAACACCAGCACTGAGGATTACAACTCAACCTGAGACTTGAGTGGGGATAAATATCTAAGCTATATCATTCTGCCCTGGACCTCCCAGATCTCAGATCCTTCTCACATTGCAAAATACAATCATGCCTTCCAAATAATTCCCCAAAGTCTTGACTCATTCCAGCATTAACTCAATCCCAAGCCACATCTGGATGAGTTCTTTATACCTATAAGTCTGTAAAAGCAAGTTGAGAATTACAGTTAAATATGAGATTTGGTTAGGGACAGATATCCAAACTCTGTCAGCCAGTGCCATGAAAGCGATCTCATAGGTCTCCAGAAGGCCTCAGCTGCTTTTTCATGCAGGGGGAGAACCCACAGTAGATTGGTCCTTGGTCTTCCTATTTCTTGTCCCCTGGAAACAGGTGCTGGGACATACCGAGGTCGTCCAATGAGTTGAGGCTGTATTAGACTAAAGTCCCCCAAGCCTGGGCATTTCTAGCACTGCTCCCTGGGGCCAGGGCTCACCTGTACCCACCACCTGCTCTCACAGGCAACCAGGCTTCTGGGAGAACTCAGATCTCAGAGTAAGGACACTTGCTGTGTCGCGTCTGATCCAGGCCAGAAGTGGCAAGCAGAGAGGCTAGGAATGGGAGTGCTCCATCGTACCTGACAGGCGGACTTTAGGGCACCATGACCAAAGGGAATTCCATTTTGAAAGCAAAGCTGTGCCCAGCAGCCAACCTTTTGGTGGTTGTCAGCCTTCCCTGAGCCCTGCTCTCCCTGTCGATCCCCTGTGGGACCTCTGTCCTTCCCCACCCCAGGTATTGCTGTGAGCCAGCTCCTGGACACACGAAGTTCCCAGGGTGTGAACAGTATTTCCACACCACCTTGTCACTGCTGAAGGAACAGGAGGTGTGAGCTGTCACCCACCAAGGAGATAAGAGCAAGACTTGAAGCAAGAGGGTGTGTCTGGGATCAGAACAATGCCTCTGTCCTCTATTGGAACTCACATTTTTTGGGAAAAAGTTATGGATGCACCCATATGATTCTGGCAAGGGAAGCACCAGACTTACGAACAGATTTGACTTTTTAATGAAGGTTGAGATGACAGCCATTATTGTAAAAGTCAAAGATCCATCAGCAAAGGAGCCTGGGTCTCTGTGTGCCTAGGACGCCAGGCACACTCCAGTTGCTACTGAGTGAGCAAGTGTTGGGGAGGAGAAGACAGTCCATGACCTCAAGGAGCTCTGAATATGTAGCAAGAGATGAGCTACAGCCTCTGAAATTATTAGAGACCAGTCAGTCAGTCCTTTCAGCTACATCTTCAAAACCTATCCCAGTTCTGGCCGCCTCCTCCATGTCCACTGTTACCGTCTTGACCTTAGCCACCATCAGGCCCCACGTACAGAAGCTTTCTGAATGAGCTCTGTGCTGCTCCACCACTGAAGGATACATTCTCCACACAGCAGCCATGAAAAACGTAAAACAGAGATATGCCCACACTTACAGGCTTCTCATGGCTTCCTTCCACACTTGAATACAACTGACATTTGTTAGGTCTATTTGGGGAACATTGGCATCTTAGCCATATTGAATTTTCCAATCCATAAGCATTGTATCTCTCTCCATTTATTTTGGTATGCCTTAATTTTTCAGCAGTGTTCTCAGGTATATTGAGGTATTATTTACATATAGTAAAATTCTCCCTTCTTAGGTATACAGTTTGAAATTTGACAAACGTGTATAGTTATATAACCACTACAATCAAGAAATAGAATATTCCCATTATTTGAAAGCTTCCCCCCTTTTTTAGTCAATCCTTTCCTCCCCTTTCAAACCCTGTTGTTTTGCCTTTTCCTGGGTGCCGTGTAAGCGGGTAGCCTTCTGTGTTTTGCTGCTTTTGCTTTGTATGATGCAGTTGATACTTATCCATGATTTATATGCGTGAGTAGTTAATTACTTTTTAGGGCTGAGTGGAATTCCATTGTATGAATGTGTCACAATGTATTCGTCTTTGGATGGATATTTCAGCTGTTTCCAGTTTTAAGCTATTACACATACGAGTACATGACTTGAGGACCAGACTTGTGACAGCAGGTGTTTTCATTTCTCTTGAGTAAATACCTAGAAGGGAAATTGCTAGGTATTATGGTAAGTGTATATTTAACGTTATAAAAATGTCTTCCAACGTGCTGTACTATTTTTTCATTCTCACAAGCAATGTTTGCAAGTTCCAGTTGTCGCACATCTTGCTGGCACTTCGTATTGCCCAGCTTTTGTTTTTTGTGATCCACTGCAGTAGGTGTGTCATATACCTCACTTCCCTACAGACTGAGAATGCTGAGCAGCTTTTAATGTATCCCTTTATTGGGAAAGTGTCTCTTCAAATAATTTGCCATTTGCCCATTTTTGTGTACAATTTTATTTTATTATTGAATTATAAATGTTCTTTTATGTATCTTAGATTAAGTCCTTTATCAGATATACATTCCACAGATATTTCTCCGGGTCTGTTTCTCCCTCGTGGTTTGGTGCTGTCTCCACAGTAGGGAAGATCTGATCCTTAAAAAGTGTGTTACATCTCTCATTAAATTTCTTCTAAAAATTTCTTACAGAATTTTTATAGTTTTAATTTGTACAGTTAGATCTGTGATCCGTTTCATTGGTTTTTGTCAATGCTGTGCAATAAAAGTTTGGCTGGGGGGTTAGTTGGTTTTTGTAAATGGATGTCCAGTTGTTGCCAGCATCATTTATTGAATAGGCTATTCTTTTTCCAACAAATTGCCACAGCAGCTTCATTTAAAAAATAAATTGAGCGTGTGTGTGTGGACCTATTTCTGGACTCTCTTCTGTTCCACTGATTTATATCTCTGTCTTCACACTCACACCACATGGTCTCAATTGCTGTGGTTTTAGGGCAGGTCTTGAAACCACATGGTAAGAATGCTCCAACTTTGTTCTTTTTCAAAATTATTTTGACTATTGTAGGTCCTTTGCAATTGCATATAAATTTTTCTCTCAACTTGTGAATCTCTACCAGAAACATCCTGTTGGAATTTGTATTGAAATTGTATTGAATCTACAGCCCTGGATCTATTAAGCTGAACCTGTAATTAAAAACCTGCCCAAAAAACTCTAGGTCAGCATAGCTTCACTGATGAAATTTACCAAACATTAAAGAAGTCATACGAAGTCTACACAAGCTCTTCTAGAATATAAAGGAGAATGGAACACTTCCCAGCTCATTAAATGAGGACAACATCTTGACTTTTTAAAAGGCTGAGACCAAAAGATTACAAGAAAAAGAAAACAAAAGATTGATATCCCTCATCGGAGACACAGAAATCCTTAACAAAATTTTAGCAAATGTCATCCAGTCCTAGCTCCAAGCTTTCTTTCCAAGATATCCTGAAAGAGCTACAGATTTATAGCAATGCAAATTCCCTCAGTCTCTGCCCCTAGGTCAGTTGCTTCCAGACGCAAGCAGTGTGCCACTAGGTGCAGAGGGTTAGGAAGCACTACCTGGATTTCACCGTCTATCACTTCAGTCTCCCTGGCTTTTGCTCTAAACTATCTTGCCCTCTACTCTCATAGTTTCTCTTGTGTCTGCCCTCCAGTCCTCCCAACCCCCACCCACCTCTCTGTTCACCTTCAGCCTGATGTCTCTGCTGCTTCCCACTACTGAGCACTGGCTAGGAAACCTTATTTATGTTTACATAGAGAGACAGGGTCTCGCTCTGTTGCCCAGGCTGGAGTGCAGTAGCACAACCCTAGCTCATTGCATCCTCAAACTCAAGCAGTCCTCCACCTTGGTCTCCCAAGTAGGTAGGATTACAGGTAGACCACAATCCCCAGCAGGGCTTCACTTTTCATGTGGGACATGGTCACCAACCTTGACTGCCCCTTGGTGCTAGACAAGTTTTCCATGGGTCTCAGCCAATGACCCCTCACATTTTCTTCAGTTATTTTTCTATTCTCAATTGCTTTTTAAAAAGCCTCCTCTTCACCTGCAGCCCCCTTTCTTCTCAGATAATCTTACTCGGTACTTAACCGAAAAGAAAAAATGGAAATCATCAGATAATAACATTCTTAGCAATTTTCTCAGCCAGCCACAAGTTCATCAGTGTTTGCACACATACAAGGAATGATTCTCCACGAATCCCTCAAGTCATTAGATGTCTAAGCACCAACCGCCAATTGGATTTAGACTGTCTTCTCAAGAATGTTAGTGTAAGCAAGCAGCCTTGGAAAGATAGAAATGTCTCTTACATTACAAATTAGTAAAAATAGAGACATCTCCCTTCCCTTGTCAAGGCGGATTTGCTTATATTTCCAGGTAACAAAGATCTCTTTCTGGAAAGGGGGTGGTCAGGTTTTCCGGAAACCCTTTTTCTTCCCATAACGCAGCCCCCTGCGTGTGCCGGCCACAATTAGCCCTGATCATGTTGCTCTGTAAGAACTGGGATTTGGGAACTGGTACCACGTATTATTCTGCCTACTACTACTGCTGAGAATAATCATCTGTTCTTTTGTCTCTGACCAGAAGCCTGTGTTTTCTGCCAATATTTATGAAATGGGACAAGCTGTCTTGTTAACTTGCACGTAGGACAGAATCTTAGACCCTCATAGCTTCAGACCTGGCGTATACTCTTTGTACCTACCTGTCAGTCTCAGGAGGGTTCTGGTCCCTCCTCCTCTACAAGGCTAGTCCCTTCTCTGGGCCTTTGGTTTCATCATTTCTCATCTCTTCTGGGACCTGCTCCATTGACAGTCCCTCCTGTCTGGCTTTCCCACCATCATACTAAACATCATCAAGTCTCTCCCAATTAAAAACAAACATTTCCTCCCTCCAGCTACCATTCTTCCTCTCTCCCTTCCTTACTAGAAAACTTGAGATGTCTCCTCTTAATGTCTTCATTTCCTACCTCCCATTCATTCCTCAGTTTACTGCAGTCTTATAAGTCTCCTTCACCTGGGTCTACTACAAAAACTGATCTCTATATTACCTAGTACAAGCAACGTTTCATGTGGTAATCCTTCTTAGTGACGTTTGACAGACGTGCTCCTTGATTTGTCCCCTGGATGTTGTGACACATGTTTCAGTTTACCTCCTTTTCATTTTCTTTCATGGGTTCTCTTTCTCTCCTCAGCTTAAGCATCTGTGAGGCTTAGTGCTTCACCCTCCGCCTCCTGCTCTACTCACACCACACCCTCACTCTCTGGGGACTCTCATCCAAACTTATTCGAATCCATGGCTACCCTTACCCTCAGGAACAGATAAATCCCAAATTTATATTTCCATTCCCAATCCATACCCATATACCCAACTGCCTCCTGATCATTCCCATTTGGATGCCCCAGGTTGAACTCATTGCTTTTTCCCACACCTGTTCCTCCCTTGTGCTCATACCCCTCTCAGTGACGCCCTGCCAGTCTTGAGACAAGAGACATCAGCAGCATCTTCCATGCCCTCATTTTGCTTTTTCCATACTTAATCCTGAGGATTTACCCTTCAGAGGTGCCTTGAATTCATGTCTTCCTCTCTGTCTGCACAGTCATACTTTTAAGAGTTGAGCGCTAAATGCTCTGTTTCTCCCCCAAAAACTCTGGTCCCATCCATCACAGCTTCAAATTCTTCAAAGTTTGATGGTGTGATGATTAATTGTATGTGTCAGCTTCGGTGGGTTACAGGTTGCCCAGGTATTTAGTTACACGTGATTTCTGGATGAGTCTGTGAAGGCGTTTCTGGAAGAGATTAACGTTTGAATTGGTAGACTGAGTAAAGCAGATTGTCCTTTCCAGTGTGGGTGGGCCCCATCCAAGCTTCTAAAGGCCTGAATGGAGGAAAGGCCCGAGTAAGGGAGAATTCTTTCTTTCTTCCTGTCTTTGAGCTGCAATATCCATCTTTTACTGCCTTTAGACTTGCACTCCACCTAGAATTTACACCGTTAGCTCTCTTGGTTCTCAGGCCTTTGGACATAGACTGAAACTATACCAATGGCTCTCCTGGGTCTCCAGCTTGCCAGCTCTACATCTTGGACTTCTCAGCCTCCATAATCATATGAACCAGTACCTTCTAGTAAATCCCTCTGGATAGATAGATAATCTCTCACTCTCCCCCACCTCTCTCCTTTTCTGTCCCCGCTGCTTCTCCTACCCCCACTGGTTCCATTTCTCTGGAGAACTCAGACTGATGCTAATACAGATGGACTAATGCTAATCCATCCACACATTTCATATTAGCATGCAAAGCCCTTTGCATATGATCTCTCCAGCATCTTCCTTCTAGTCTCATTGCCTCCCCTTCACAAAGACCCTCACCAGGTCTATGGAGCCCTTCCAGCTGCCCTGTGTGCCAGGCTTCTCTGCTATTGGGTGTGGTATTCTTTTTACTGGGGCTGCTGTTCTCTTCTTCCTTTGCTACCTCCCACCCACGCTTCAAATCTCAGATCAGGAGCACACAGTAAGTCTTTCTGGAACTTTCTGCTCCATTGAGTTCAGCCAAGTCCTAAAGTTCTGTGCCTTTGTTTGATGTTTCTCATACTTTTCTCATACTTGGTGATATGGTTGATTCACCTTTGGCACTCTCAACATTGACACTTTCTTGATGATGTGGTTTTTGTCTCATTTTTTTTCCATACACAGAATAGTTCTTAGCTCATGTTAAGTGGTTTTAGTTTTTGGTTTAATGAAAAAAATAGAGATTACAGACATGCTCACAGTCAACCTGGAGCCCAGCAAAGGAGACAGGAAGAGGTCTCATTGGTCTCCCTTCCTCTGGTCCCTTACCCTTCAGATCCATCTTCCACACTGCCATGAGTTGGTATTTATATAAAGAAGTGGGCATCTAAGTTGTCCCCTCTGAGGGGCTCTACTAATTGGAGACCGTTTGAATGACAGACTCTTGGAACCTGAAATTGCTCCATCCTCCAGTACCAACTCATGACTCCTTAATCATTGGACTATAGCCCCACCAGCGTTGCCCCACTGGTCCTCTAATTATCCCCAGCTGTGCCTGAGTCTTTTAGAGGCCCAGTTTGAGCTAGAGCTGATGCCCAAATCCTACAGGAGATGCAGTGTGACCAGCTGTGACCCCTGCCACATGCAGATAAGGCACTAATGCTTGGGACGCTGTGTCACTTGCTCACAGCACCCCTGCCCCAATAGCAAGCTATCTTTCTCCTTTGCTAGCCACCATCCCCATCTGTTTTCCTCCCTCTGCCCCTACCCCCAACCAGGAAGCTTTCCCAAGTCCTCTGAGCAGCCCCTTGCCTTATAATAATTAACGAACAAAGTAGACCAAGATGGCTGCCCTTGGGCTGACTGGATATTGAGAGAAGCAGTTCATAGTGAAATATTCCTGCATTTCAACAGCATTACATTTCTGGCTCTGAATTACATTGCCAATACCTTTTCATATACTTCAATTCCAATAAGCAATACATTTATTTTGCCCAGATGCCTTTTCAGATGAATTTTCTGGAAGCCTATACCTCTTATCCCAAGTGTATTGTATGCACCTAAATAAATCTCAATTTGTATAATTCCAACATCACCTCACAAAATAAATCTGTTACAGAAAAAAAGACTTTGAGACAGAAAAGCAAAGTCCAGCAGGGTTACTGCGACTCTGAACTGGTGACCATACTTCCGGGGTAGTCGTGTTGTCCAGCTTGACTATGAGGAGTGTCCCTTTCCACTGTCAGTATTGTCCTGTAAACCTTTATGGCCCCCTCCCAGTCACCTTCCCAACGTCCCTTCATCATCTGTGGGCAACCAATCTGAAGACATGGGTTCATTTGTGACCATGAAGTTAGGCTAATTCTTGCAGACTCCATTAGTTGTACCACCTCTGTGTAAATTCCCAAACAAGGCAGGTCCTTGAGAGTGTCCATGCTGAAGTTGCTTTAGATGAATAAAACAATGGATATGGTAGGTCCTTGAAATGTAACTCAAGCTGCACTGCTGTAAAATATTCCAGTGGCTGTTATCATTATGACTAGCATAAAAAAGCTGTAAAGTACATTCATAAGGTAAATATGTTCCAAAAACTTACAACAATGATGTAAATGAAAGGCTCCCAAGAAAAAGTGCATCAGCCACTTTCCTTTCCAACTCCTTGGTTCTCTGTGTCCCAGGACTTACAGAGTATTCATTCCCACTGTGAGCTGTGCTGTTCTCTCCTGGGCTTCCAGACAGATGTGGCAAAGAAGGAGCTGTGGGCGCAAGGGCTGACCACATTAGACCAACAGATACTGAAACCCAGAGCTGCTTCAAGGAGCTTAGAATTTAGGAAGCTGAAAGCAAATGCTAGAAGCGTGGCAGTTAGAGGAGAAGAGATGGTGGAGGAAGTTTCCAGCATGACATTAACCACTGGAAGGGTAAAAAGTGTTTCACATCTTTCAGAGAACTAAGTCAGATGGCTTTCCTGCTACCAGTTTTATTTTTCTCAAACATCACCAGATTTTGCTTCGGAAAAATAAGCAGATGTCAATTACTAACAAGCCATTATCAATGCCTTTGCCTTTGTGCAATGCAAATTGCCCTCCTCTTATTCCCCAGGTTGAGGCTGAGTTCCGGATGACCAGCCTTGAGCATCCCCTCTGCCCACCCCACCTGCCTCTCGGAGAGATGGTATGATAATGAGGTAGTACAATCCCTCTGGACATGTAAAATTGTGGTGTTGCTCTCCTGGACTTGCTGTGAGGCCCTGATTCATTTCCAGTGTCTTGGGGAACTCTAAGGCCAAAAGAAAGATTGGTTTTTTTTAACTCATCATCTGAGTTGTTAAAAAGTATTTCCAAACTATTATACATAGAAAATATCCCATCCATAAGAGATATAAAAATACCAATTTCCTCCCTTTAAAAATACGCTTCGGAGGGATAGCGCGAGTGCAAATCAATCAAGAGAGTACATCACGGTTCTCTGCTCAGAGCTGAGCTTGTGCCGAGCTGGCGATGGGCCCGTGGATGTGCCCCAGACAGACCTCATTTGTTTCTGTTATCTTCAGCGTCAAGACTCTAGGCTTATTTTGTACTTTTTCACTGTCAAATTCTTGCCAGGAAAAGTCCTGAGAAAAGGTTTTTAAAGCAGCCATGGTAATGAGTCACCCAGAAGAGGCTCTGGGGGCACATCAGGGCAACAATCAGTGGGTTTTGAGTGAAACAGCCTCGTGTTTGATTGTTAGTGAAAACAGTATCATTAGTTTTTAAATCTCGAGACCAAACGTTCCTGACCGCTGTCATGTTTTAGCCTGTGGTCTGATACTTGATGGCAACTCGTAAGGATAAGAAGCTCAGGCTCATGTGAAGCTGATCAACCCAGCACATAGAAGTCGAGTAGCTGGAGAACCAGCGAGGCTGTTCTGAGCATCATTCTCCAAGCAGTCTAAGAGCTTTGTTTACTGTAGAAGCCAAGAGGCACTGGGGTGGGTTGTGTGTGGCTGTCCTGAGAAAGAAAGTAGAATGCTACAGCCTCAAAGCATGTGGGGGTGAAGCGTCCTTGCGGGTAACAGCCAGGATCCCAGACGCCGGTCATTTGCACTTGGCCCTGACAGTGCCCCTGTAGCCACGTATCACCTGGACTGATGTTTATTTACTCCTGGAACAAAATTCATTTTGTTTATTTTAAATGAAAATTATCCCTTTGGTCTGATGGGCTAGTTGCAATTTTTTATTACCATATATTAAAATAAATGCACACCTATAACAATGATGTACCCCCCGAATTGTCTCTAGGAATACCCAGTGGCTCACATGCCACTTTGAAGAAATACTGGGTATGCCTGGAAGGCCACACCAGTAGCGCTGGGTGCCATCAGCTTTCTTCAATTCTCAGTGTCTTCCCTTCAGTTGGATACTGCCCAGCTGGCTGTGCTAGGCAAAAACATTCGCTTCTCAGTGTCTGACTGAAAGGTAACTCTAGTTGAATACTGCTGATTTCATGGGAAAATCAATTGACTGTTTTTTCATACATGGTTTGGATAGACACACTATCAGAATGTGTGTGTGTTGGGAGTAATATAAATGGGTTTTTAGTGGTGGAAGTTTTGTTCAGATCACCCAGAATGGGCAGATGAAGAAACTAAGCTTTAGAGAACTCTGGGAACACACAAAGGGAGTGAGACCTGAAGCGCATGTACTCTGATGCCTGGCCACACACACCCGTCTCCTCTGTGTCACCCACTTCTGCCACTTCCCTCTCCCTTTCCCCAGGGCCGGTTGCTCTTGGCCACATCTGCATTAAATGGATGACCACAGCTCTTCCCAGGGAGCTGCAGTTCCCTGACCCAAAGGAGGTACAAGGCAGAGAAATGGGCCGTGTTGCACTGGAATGATTCAGATGCTGAAATCTGTGCCCAGTGTGAGTGGTTAGGGAGCTACGTGCAGGGACCATGAGGCTTTTTCTTACTTTTTGTCCCCATTCAGGGCCAGATGAGGGCCTGGATAGTATAAATGATTCAATGAAAATATGTGGAATAAGTGAGTGGAAGGGTGAGAACATGAAACGGGAAGTGCCTCTCATGTGTCGTCTACCACTCCTCACGGGACCCATCTTCCCTAAACAACACAGCCTGCATTGCTCCCCGTTTCTTCCAAGAGCAAATGTCTTCTGAGGCCAGCACAGAGGTAGAGCCAGGAATTTTCACATTGCCACACAGGCCACAGTTGACACACCTGGGCATGTTTAGCATGGAGAAGAGAACTCTTGGAGGGCACACGCCGCTTTTCCAGGCTGCAGCAGATATAACCTCAGATGACCACCATGAGTCCTGCCCTTTTCTGATAGCCCTGTCTGTAATGGTGTGGGTGGAACTGTGACTGGCTTTTATTCAATAGAACATGGCAAAATTGATGGATGTCCCTCCCTCGATTAGATTACTTCATCTGGCAAATGCCACTCCTGTGATTTTTGTATCTCACTCTATGACACTGTCCTCCCAGACTAGAGAGAAACACTCCTGCTGGCCCTGAAGGAGCAGGCTGCTGTCTGCCATGCGAACTGCTGGGGAGGGGTTCACATGACAGGAAACTGGATGTCCCTGGCTAACAGCCAGCAGTGAAACGGACCTCGGTGCTACACTTGCAAGAAGACGAATTCTGCCCATGACCAGAGGCTCTGTTTTGAGCCCCCTGTGACGCCGCAGCCCTGCTCACATCGGCACTGCCACCCAGTCGGCCCCTAGAGCAGAAGGCCCAGCTAAGCTGTGCCTCCGGCTGGAAATGATATTTGGAATTTGGAAACAACAAATATGTGTGTTTCCTGCCTCTAAGTTTAAGGTGATTGTTATACAGCAGCAGAAAACTAATGCCAAGGCTTTCTCTTGGCCACGTCCTGTGCTAGATATTTAAAAATGGATTATCTCACTTAATTTTCACAAGAACCATAAGAAGGAGGCACCACAATTTCACTGGTTTTTACCAATGTGGAAATCAGTGACAGATCTGAGCCCTGGTAAACTTCAGGTAACTAAATACTTGTGACTAGGCCAATGGTTCCCAAACTGTGCACTGAGCTCCCTGACCAAACCCCCAGGGTACTGCAGAAACTCACAGGCACCTCCACGGAACATTTCAAATTTCTAAAGAAAACATCTGTTGGGTATTGTGTGAATGACTAGCTCAATGTGGCTTAGTTTCAACATTAAATCATATTCTATTCTATTTGATGAGATTATAGCTTTGTAAAACTGAGTTTTCAGTGGTTGCTGCAATAAAAGCAAGTATAGAATAAAAATCAATATGGAACAGGAAATTGGGGTGGTTAGTTCAATTTGATTCCAAAGTTTGAGAAACTGTGCAGTGCCCATCATGCATACATCCCATTAGTAAGTAATTGTAACTATGAACAAAACCAATATATTTTTCTTTCAATTTATGTGTGTTATCATATCAAACAGCTACCAAGTTGTTAGAAGATAAATTTCCACCGAGCCTCTATCCATCCAGTCCCTGAGAGTCTCCACCTAGAGCTCAGCACTGGGATTCTTGGTTCTTCCCACAGCCAGGCATTTCTAGGGAACCTGGAACTCGAGGATCTGGGCATTGGAGGTAGAAAGTCCATATTAGCCCAATGGTAGACTAATATGCTGCCATAAAAAAAGAGGCCCCAAACTACTGTGGGTTTCATATGTTTCTCTTACTGACCTCCTTGAGAACACAGGAGCGTGATCTAGGGTTGGAGCAGAGCTCTCTGTCATTTTCAACATGTGGTTTCCAACCCTGTCCAAGGAAGCTTCTCTGCTTGTAGCCATCTCCCAGCCAGGAGGAGGGAGGCAAAGTGACACAGAGTACAAGCAGCTTCCATTTGAAAGGCAAGGCCTGGCAGCTGCCCTGTGGCTTCCACTCACATCTCACATCATGCTGGCTCCAACTTAGTTTTATGGCCCAACCCCACTGCAAGGGAGGCTGGGAAATGTAGTCTTTGTTATGTTTAGCTATGACTAAAATAACTCTATTTCTAAAGCAAAGAAGGAGAGAATGGATATGGTATTAGTGTGCTGGGGCTGCGATAACAAAATACCACAGATTGGGTGGCTTAAATGAAAGACATTTGTTTTCTTACAGTTCTGGAGCCTGGGAAGTCCAAGGTCCAGGGGTCAGCAGGTTGGTTTCTTCTAAGGCCTCTCTGTCTTCGTGTTCACATGGCATTCTTTTTCTATGCATATCTGTGTCCAAATTTTCTCTTTTGAGAAGGACATTAGTCATATTGCATTAGGGTTTACCCTCATTACCTCATCTTAACCAAATTGCCTCTTTTAAAACATTGTCTTCAAAAATGGTCACATTGTGTGGTGTTAGAGGTTAGGTCTTTAACATATGAATTTCGAAGGGGCATAATTCAGGTTGTAACAGATAGTGAAGGACAATTCTCAGTCTTCCACAAGGGCCAAGGCCCAGAAGCCTCACAGATACCCAGGCTGTAGCGATCACAGCAGAACACGAGAGGAGGATGTCAAAGGCATCTGTGCCAATCCCTCAGTTAATTCTAGCATCAGGTAAAGGAGCTCAGAAAAAATGAGTACTAGGGATTGAGATTAGGGAGCCCACCTAAACTTATTCAAATTCAAAAATTGACTTGGAATACAATGTAACTCTGGGTAGGATTTTGTCTGAAAGTCACCAAGGAGAGAGCTTACGTGTGCCAGTGTTCCAGTCCTGAATTTATGTGGTGTGATGGTCTTTGGAAGGGCTGATGATGTTATAGGTTACAGGCTGTTTGACTCCCCATGAAAGTTAACATGAGGCCAAGCAGGTGCTGCAGACAAGGCTTTTATTTCAGGGCTTGTGTTTGAGCACAAGGAAGACAGTGGAGGTGCAAGGATCCTCTGGCAGATTCTCCAAAAAAAAAAAAAAAAGCCAGTAGGGATCTTTTGATTAGGTGAAGAGCAGGAATTGACATGGGGGTAAGGTATATGGACTGGGGTTGGGGATAGGGTGTGCAGGTCAGCATATTGGGTTGCAATGGTTATCTTCAGTAATGGGCCACCTGATGGTCTGGCCGGCAGCACCAAGGCTGTAAATCTACTGTTTAGCATTCTTTCCATAGGTGAAACACTCCACAACTTTGATTTGATATTTGGATTTCCTAAGGTCAGTTTTTGGAATTCTTTTAGGTAAGCGGCATGGTTAAACATGACATCGATGATAGATTGGATGAAGAAAATGTGGCACATATATACCATGGAATACTATGCAGCCGTAAAAATGGATGAGTTCATGTCCTTTGCAGGGACATGGATAAAGTTGGAAACCATCATTCTCAGCAAACTGACACAAGAACAGAAAACCAAACACCACATGTTCTCACTCATAAGTGAGTGTTGAACAATGAGAACACATGAACACAGGGAGGGGAATATCACACACCGGGGCCTGTCGTGGAGGAGGTAGGCGAGGGATGGTAGGGTAGGGAAGGGATAGTAGGGTGTGGGGGCATGGGGAGGGGACATTAGGAGAAATGCATAATGTCAATGATAGAGGGATGGATGCAGCAAACCACCATGGCTTGTGTATACCTATGTAACAAACCTGCACATTCTGCACGTGTACCCCAGAACTTAAGTATAATTTAAACAAATGACATCAGTGAGGCAGTGGTATGGGTTTTGTGATGAGTGAGGATGTGTGAAGGAAAGTTCTAGCGGGAGTGACCTGAAGCCACGCCCCATCCTACGCTGTCTCAAAGATAACTCATCTATTACTGATAGCTATGGTTCTTTGAACATCAATAAATGCATGACATTTACAAGCATTTTGAAGAGGAAATCTCTGGGCAAAGTTGAGAAAGACTAGAGGAAACATTTATGGAGCACTTGTGGGTGCTTGGTGTTCCATCGGGCACCTTTACACACATTGCCCCTAATTAAAGTACATATCAATAGGATGAGCATTTTCTTTATTTTGCTGATGGAGGATCCAAGGCTCAGAGGGACTGTGTTATTTTTTCAATGCTTCACGGTATATGGAAGAGCCAGGATTTGAACTCAGGTCGATTTGATGCTGAAGTTCATGTGCTTTTAATTTTTTAATTTTTTGACCCCTTGCTTCTCCCCCTCATGTGCTTTTACCATTTCCTGCTGTCTAATTTATGTTGAGGTGAAAATAATTGATAGCTGAACTTCCCTGTTAGAAGATATTGCCAAGATAGACAAAGAATCAGAGTGTCAGGCTTCAAAAGCCCTGGGAAGGGGTTCCAGAGAACGAAAGAGTGGGAAGGGCTGCCACTGGCCTCTCCTGGCACAGTTCTGTTTTGCCCACAGCTACCACTGGGTGCTCTGAGACTTGGCTATGTTTTCTTTTTTTCTTTTCTTTTAAATAAAATAGATACTTATTTTCTTATAAAAACATCAGCATCTACAACAAAATCATTTTATACCTAGAGACTATGTAAGGAAATTAATTGATAGGCTAAAAGAAAACATTCTTAACATATAAGAAAAAGGTTTAATATACTATATTCATCAGCACATATTAAATGTGTATACTGTATGTCAGTCACTGTTCTTTGTTGTCAGTATATTGAACTGAACAGAATTGATTAACATTCCTGACTTCTATGCCCTTAAACATTAACAGATTAAACAGTTCTTAAAATTGATTTTTAAAAAGGGACAACCCAATAGAAAAATGGCAAATCACAGAAGAAGAAATGAATATGACTAAAAGTAAAGATGTGAAAATGCAAACACAATATGGATATATAATTTCTTCTACATAGATTGGCAGAAATGATAACATCTAGTGTAGGCCAAAGTGTAAGGCCTTCAGCTCCCATGGCTGTGCTTTCTTGAGAGCCAAGGATTCCCCAACCTGGCTGAAGAGGGAGGCTGGGACAGAATGGTGAACTTTGACACCAGGGACTGGTTTCATGAAAGACAGTTTTTCCATGGACAAGGGGGAATGTAGAAGGGTGGTTTGGGAATGATAATTCAAGTGCATTACATTTATTGTATACTTTGTTATTATTACATTGTAATATATAATAATTATACACGTACCATAATATAGAATCAGTGGGAGCCCTGAGCTTGTTTTCCTGCAACTAAACGTTCCCTTCTGGGGGTGATAGGAGATTATCAGGCACTGGATTCTCCTCGCATGCACAGTTCACAATAGGGTTTGCCTGTCTATGAAATCTAGTGCCACCACGTGACCCGGCAGGAGGTGGAGCTCAGGTGGGAATGCGAGCAGTGGGGAGCGGCTATAAACACAGATGAAGCTTCTCTCATTCACCTTCCACTCACCTCCTGCTGTGTGGCGCAGTTCCTAACAGGCCACGGATCAGTACTAGTCTGTGGCCCAGGGGTTGGGGATCCTTGTTCTACAGCAACCCACAGGCTGGCAGCCAGACAAGACCCAAATGTGGGGCCCCTGCAGGGTACAGGAGGACCCCCACCCCACTTGCAGTCTGGGTGCTGCAGAGAGCAGCTTTGTCCCACAGCATGTGGGGCGAACCCATTACGTGTGTAGAACGATCTCCAGAGTAGCCCTCGTTATTTATGTTCGCATTCTTTAATTCCTTTCCTTCCTTCCAGTGATTTCTCTTCCCCAGTCTTCCCCACATGGGCACTGGCTCTCCCAGAGCCCAGGCTCAGCTCCGGAAAAGAGGAAGCAGAAGACTGGGGCTGGTTCCGGCAAGGCTCTCTGATTAATTTCAAACATCTCACCCCTCCCAGGTTGCTCGTTTCTAAGCCCAGCCTCCTCTTAACATTCTCTCTATTTCTGTATTTTCTTGGCTGCTTTCCATGGAGATTCAAATTTCATTAGTGATGGGAGCTGATAAAGACAGACAACCCATCCACAATTTTAAATTCGCTGCTCTAATTTAATCTAATCTGTCCTTTGATGTTTCTGCTTTAGAAGCAGCATAATCAGTTGAGTTTTCTTGGCTGCTGTTCATAGCTCTAATTTTTAGCTCTGGGGTCAGTGTCTTTGCCCTTCCTTGGTCTTTCTCCAGAGTAAGTGGTCTCAACAAGCATTCCATCCACTTGAGAAAAATGCTTTCTCTCTCATCTTCTAGTCTCCTAAACTCCTAACCTCTTGTTCCATAATATGCTATGGGCATCTGGTCGACCGATGAGCCCTGACTGTGAGGCTGACTGTGTTGACTGTGGTTGCCCTCGGGGTTCATGCCTCACTGGTGTTCAAGCATTCTCTGGCAAATCTGGGCTGGCAGCTAGGCTGGGTGCTCACTTTCGAAGTGATGTGAAAATGTGTTGCATGATCCAGGTGAACGTCGCATATCCATCTTAGGCTGCTGAGCTTAGGAAAACGACTGTACATGCTGGTGACTTCCCTTTCCAGTGTTACGTTGTCACTGCAGCTCAGCCTCATTTCGGAGCAAATATTACACAGCAGCTCCCTTTGGGAGGATCCTTGTATGAGAAACTAGATGAGGTGGGTTAGAGGGGCCATTTACATGAAGACATCTGCACCACCACTGCCATCCTGTGTACCTGATTGAAAAATGTTGTCCTGAGGAAAGGAGGCCACAGGGACACTCTGGAGGTGGCTCCCTGAGATCACCCAGCACAGCCCTGTACGGGTGAGTATATAGGTATGTCTCAGTGGGGACAGGAGGATAGATAAAGGTGTGGCTAAGAGAAATTGTGCTAGAAAACCCATTTTGAACTAATTAGACCAGAGACAGAGAGGGAGCATTGTAATTTTATCATCAAATTCTACAGTTTCAAGGCAAACTTCCCAGGAGCTCTACCATCTGCCTTTTTTCTTTTCTTCCAGAAGCCTAAAGATGAATGGCTTTCAAGCACAGAGGGCAGGAGAAATGAAGAGCTGGTCAACTAGATTCCCTAAGCCTTTAATTCCTTCCTTGGGCAAATGGTCATCCTTTTAAAATTAGTTTTGAATGGGTTACATATTTACATGATTCAAATTGCAAAACAATATCAAAAGGTACATACTGACAAGTCCCCGTTTACCCTGCTTGTCTTTCCAGTATTTCTCAAGACAGATGTAACCAAATGATGATATATATTCTTTGCTGTTTCTTAAATAAAATGCAGTATACTATAGATATAGTTCTGTACCTTGCGGTGTTAAGAACAATTACAACAAATTTCAAACAGAACAGTTGAAAGATTTTAACAAAGATCAACTGTATGCCTAGTATTCTACAATTACATATACACAATTTTATATATATATATATTTATTTATCTAGAGTTGTATACACAGAGTTGTCCTAGCTTTATCACATACCTAACCATTTTTCCATTGCTCTACCCTCCCATCAGGTCATAGTTTTTGCTATATTTCAGAATGAATTAGATAATAAATTACGTCCTAATATAATGCATTATGTTTATCATTAGAGTTCAATATTTGTGTATCCTTTTCCTTTGATGTAATGTTTATACAATGAAGTGCACAAATTTTAAATGTACATTCACTGATTTTCACAAGGAGATACCTCTGTGAAACCCAAACCCCTGTCAATACATAAAACGTTATGATTTCCATACAGTGGTCCCATATGTCTCTTAGTCATTCCTTGTTCTACCCCAGAAGGAATTGTTCTGATATTTTTTTTCACAACAGAGTAGTTTTGCCTAACCTCATGAAAATTGAATCTTGTAATATGTACTTTTTAATATGAGATTTATTTCATGTAGTATAATGCTTTTGAGATTCATTCTGATCAGTAATTCATTCCTTTTTATTGTTGAATAAGATCCCATTGGGATACATTATACCATAGACCAGTTTATTCATGTTTGTGTTTATGGCTACCCAATTTCTTACTAGTTTTTGGATATTATGAATAACATGAATGTTCTATTTTTTGTTGACATATGACATATGTTTTCATTTCTCTTGGGTAAATAGGAGAGGAATTGCTGGATTGTAAGGTAGATGTACGTTTGCTTTTATTCAGAATTGCCAGATGTCTTCTAAAGTAGTTGGACCATTTTGCACTCCAACCAGCAGCGTATGAGAGTGCCAGCTGTTTCACATCCTTGCCAGCACTTGATATGGCCAGTCTATACTTTCAGCCATTCTGGGGATGTCTGGCAGAATTTCATTATGGCTTTCATTTGCATTGCCCTGATTACTGATGATGTTGGGTGTCTTTGCAGTACTTATTCACCATTCCCATATATCTTCTTTCGTGAATTGTTTAGATCTTTTGGCCAAATCTTTTTCCATTTGTCAATATTTATGCCAGTACTACACTTTCCTGTGTGTGCTCCTCCGTTCTTCTTCTTTGATAGGACTGCTATGGATATTCCAGGTCATTTAAATTATCGTACATACAGCTATTTTATTATCTGCTGTTCTTGTTTCTTTTTTTCAAAGCGTGACATTTTGCCAATCTGTTAGGTGTAAGAAATGGCATTTCAATGCAGTTTTAATTTTCATTTCTTTCATTAGACGTGAATTTGATCATTGAACAAACTTTCTAATAGTAACTAGAAAAATGCAGCCTAATGCTTTGGAAGAAGGCAGTGAGCTGGATTAGGTGAACTTTTGACAGAGAAGTATAGTCTTGCATGGTGTAACGACAGGAATACGTTCTGAGAAATATATGTTGGGCAATTTTGTCATTGTGTGAACATCACAGAGTGTACTTACATAACCTGTACAGGATAGCCTACTACACACCCAGGTTGTGTGGTATAGCCTGTTGCTCCTAGATATAAACCTGTACAGCATGTAACTGAACTGAATACTGTAGGCAACTGGGACACAATGATATTTGTGTATCTAAACATATCTAGACATAGAAAAGGTACAGTAAAACTATGGTATTATAATCTTAGAGGAACCCTGTTGTATATGCAATCTTTTGTTGACTGAAATATCATTTCATGTAACACGACTGTATTTGTGAGAGGACTCGCATTTGCCTGGCCTCCCACTCTCTTGCATGGCTGCCCTGCAGTCATCGCACTGTTTTCAGGACTTTCATCCCTGCCTGTAACCTGCCCTGGTCTTTGGTCTCTTCCAGGAGGTAGCGTGCTTTATGGCAGCTCAGTAAAATAAGCAGCTTAAGAATAAATGTGGAAAGATGGACAAATTCACAGGAATAAAGTAGATGGCACAGGTCTAGACTTTTGGTCAGGGGATTCAGAAGTGGGGAGGAAGGCTAAATGCCAAACCCTCCCCCTGTGAGCTGTTGAAACTAGAACATTTGCTTAGCACTCTCCAGGGCTCTGTGCACCCTCTCCATGGGCTCTTGTAGTCGCTTTGACTTGCCTGGACTAAGATGGCCAAACACGTTACAGCCTGAGAGTTGGAATAAAGGTCAACACAGGATCATTCTTCACACTCTGAACCTTGCTAGTTAAGCAAAGCGCTGGCATGGCTGAGAGAAAACGAGATGGAATTATTTTTGGATAAAGGGCAGCCCTTCCAAGTGTCCTCTCTGTCCCCCATGCCAGTCAAGTAAAGACATTGCTCTTTAATGTGAATGGCAGTCTCCAGATGGTTCCTTAAAAGGTATTTTAGGCATAGAACATGCCATCTCATGGGACTGCTGTCTCATTTCAGTACAATATTCTGTCTGCAGATAGGACACATTTATTAGAGAAACAAGGTACTACAGGCATTGTCTCCATATAGGAAAAATACTAAACCAATAAATACTTACTATTTTATATAAGGAAACTGATAAAATGTTGCTTTAGCACAGGAAAAGTGGTTCTAATACACAAATTTATAATTCAACTTATTTTCCTTATTACTTTTAACATCCATTGTATTATGAATATATTTCTTACATACAGAAGCATATACTGTGTAAGAAAGAATAACAATATGGGTATCAGTGTAGAGAGCACTTACCTTAAGAAGTAGAGGGTTAGGAGAGGACTTTAAAGGCCCTGTGAACCTCTGTCCATCATACTCATCTCCTCTTCCCCCATGAGTAACCAAGATTTAAAATTTTGCATTTTTTTTGACTTATGTTGTAGGATTAATTGTATACTTGTATATCCCAAAGGAATGCTGAAAATTTTACATGAAGTTTTGATCTTTATATAAATGGACTCATACTATGTCTTCTATGATTTGATTTTCATTAAAAATTTTTGCTAGGTTTTTGAGGTATAATTTACATATAATAAAACTCACCTTTGTAATTGTATGGTTCAAATGAGTGTTGATGAATGTACACAGCTGCATCATCATTCTCACACTAACAGGAACAGCATTTCCACCATCTCACAGTTTCCTCAGGCCGCTTGTAGTCAGATGTCAGTCTCTGGCAACGACTGATCTGTTTTCTGTTACATAGTTTTTGCCTTTTCCAGAATGTCATATAAATGGGATCATATGGCTTAAGTCTTTAGTGTTTGGCTTTTTTTTTTTCTGTTAGCATAAGGCTTTTGCACACAGGTCTTTATATGGTCTTTTGTTTTCATTTCTATCTAAAAGCGGATTTTCTGTGTCACATGGTATACAGATGTTTACTTTTACAAGAAATGCTCAAAATGTTTTCTGTGCCATTTTGCATACGCACAGGCAATATGTGAGAGTTCCAGCTGTCCAGCATCTTTGCCAGTGGTGGTGGTGTCAGTCTTCTAAAGTTTTCCCGTTCTCTTGGCTATGTAGTATTAAGGTCTTAACTGATATTTCTTTGACAACTAACAATATTGAGTAAGTTTTTATGTGTTTATCGGTTATTTGTAATTTTTCTTTGAGACATTGGTTCAGTTTTTTGGGTCTATTTTTGAAAAATTGAAGTTGGTCTTATTAGTAAGGTATAAAATTTTCATGCATATTTTGGAAACCTTTTTCAACTGTATTTTGTGAATATTTTAACCCAGTTTGTCATTTGCCTTTTCATTGTATTAAAACTATCTTTCAAATAGCAAAAGCTTTTAATTTCAAGAAAGTCTGATTTATCATTTTTTCCTGGTTTGTGTTTTTTGTATTTAAATTTTTTTGCCTAACCTAAGATTGCAAAGGTTTTCTTCTGTGGTGTCTTTTAAACATTTTATAATTTTATCTTTGTGTTTAGGTGTATTTACCTTTCTATTTGTGATCCATTTAGTATTATTTCTTATTTGGTGGGAAGTAAGGGCAGTGGTTCCATGGCAAGGATTTTTGCATAGGATACCTAATTTTTTGGGCACCGTGAGCCTATTTTGGCACGTGAGTCTATTCTGGAATCACAATTTGATTTCAGTGATCTATACATGTATCTTTATGCAAATACCAAATGCAAATACAACACCATTTTGAGAACTTGTAGATTTACAGTAAATTAGGTGTTATAAGTCTTCTTTCTTTTTCAATTTTTTTTTCTTTTTTTTACTATTTTTGGTCGGTTGCCTTTACATATACATTATAAAATCAACTCGACCATATCTAAAAGTGACCTGCTGGAATTTTGATTGGGATTGCATTGACTCTATGGATCATGTGGGGGTAACTGACTCTTAATCTTGAGTCTTTCAATCTATGACCACGATACCTCTCTCCACTAATTGCACTCAGCAACTTGTATGTTTTAGTGTAAGTTCTTACATACATCTTGTTAAATTTATCCTTAAGTATTTCATGTTTTTGATGCAGTTGTAAACAGTTTTTGTGAAATTTGTTTCCAATGTTTATTTCTAACATATAGAATCAGATTGATTTCGTATGTTCACCTTTCATCCTGTGACCTTGCTTAATTCACTGAATAGTTCTAGCAGCTTTTTTTGAAATTTCTTAGGATGTTTGATATGGATGATCATACTGCTGCAGATGAAGATGATTTTACTTTTTTGCTTTTCAGATTTTTTTTTTTTTTTTGAGACAGGGTCTTGCTCTGTTGCCCAGGCTGGAATGCAGTGGCATGATCATGGCTCACTGCAGCCTCAGCTTTCTGGGCTGAAGCAATTGCCCCACCTCAGGCCCTCAAGTATTAATAACTGGGACTACAGTTATGTGCCACCAATCCTGGCTAATTTTTGTATTTTTTTGTAGAGATGGAGCTTTGCCATGTTGGCCAGGCTGGACTCAAGGAATCTGCCCGCCTCAGCCTCCCAGAGTGCTGGGATTATAGGCATGAGCCACCGTGCCCAGCCTTATTTCTTTTTTTACATTATTATACTGATTATGACCTTCAAGGCAATTACAAATAAAAATGGTGAGATTAGACATTCTCTCTTGCTTTATTCTTGATCTTAGGGGAAAAAGACTTTTTTAGTATTAAATATTATATTTCCTGAAGACTTTTCAAAGATACCCCTTATCAGTTGAAGATATTTCTATTCCTAGCTTAAGCACTTTTACCATTAGAGGATATTACACTTTGTCAAATGTTTTTTCTGCAATTAATGAGATAATCATACGAGTTTTCTTTTTTGGTCTGTCGATGTGGTTAATCCCTTTTTAAAAGAAACTCTACTTTTGTTTGTTGAACCAATCTTGCAGTTCTGGGACAAAATCCATTTGTTCATAATTTATTATCTTTTTACATATTGGTAGATTTTATATGCTAATAATTTGTTAAGTTTTGTATCTATATTCCTGATTGATACTGGTCTGTAGTTTTCTTGAAATATCCTTCTGAGGTTTTGGTATCCATGTAATGCTGGCGTCTTCAAATGACTTAAGAAGCATTTCTTCCTTTTCTAGAGTCTAGAAGAGATTGTGTAATATTGTTATTATTTCTTCCATTAGTGTTTGGTAGATTTTGTCAGTGAAGCCATGTGGCCTAGAATTTTATTTGTGGATAGATTTTTAACTATAAATTCATTTTATTTAATAAAGCACTATTTGAGATTATTGTTTCTTGACTGAGCTTTCATAGTTTGTATCTTTTAAGAAACTTGTTGATGTTATGTAAGTTGGCAAATTTATTGACAAAGTTATTAATGGTATTTCTTATTTTCATTATAAGGTATATAGAATTGGAGGGGTTATGCCATTATTACTGGTATTGGTAATCTCTGTTTCCCGCCTTTTTTCATTGATCAATCTGGCAGGCCTTTGTTGTTTTGGCTTTAATTATCTTTTCCTTCTTAGTTTCTTTAGGTCATTGATTTGAAGCATTACTTCTTTTTAGTGTAAGCATTGAATACTATAAATTTCTCTCTAGGTGTTGCTTTAGCTACATTCCACACATTATTTTATGTTTCCATTTTCATTAAGTTCAAGGATGAAGTTTTCTCAGCATTCCTGTCCCCTCCCTGATGGCAGACCACTTCTATTTCCCCCTAATGTGGGCTTAGCATACAGGGGGTTTCTGGCCTCAGAGGCAGATTTTTTTTTTTTTTTTTTAAATCACAGAAATGTATGACGTTTAGGGAACGGCCAAGTTTCTGCCTGTCCTTTAGCTGCAATCAGTTATAATCTTGTACTTCCTCTGGGCTAAGATTGTAGATGGGTTTCTCCTAGCACCTTTGTTCTACTCTCAAACGTTGGCAGTCTCTCCTGCCACCAAGAAGAGCTTTCTCAGGTCTGCCACTCTCTTGAGCGCCTGGTGGATACCCATGGAAAAGAGATGGCAAGTGGGCGCAGATACCCTTAGTGACTGGAGCTCCAAGACTGCCACATTATTTCATACTTTGCCTTTAAGTGCTTTCTGTTTAACTGAAAATATGACTGTTGCTTTCTACTTAACTGCAAATATGACTATCTCTTCTTCCTGTGCTCTACCAAAGTGAAATAGTTTGTGTGTCTCATGTCTTCTCTAAGGAAGAGTCACTCTGCAATTTAATTTACTTGGTTATATTACAGCATTAGTTCTCTGAGGGTCTGCAAAAATTTATGGTTTTGTGGATTTTTCAGGGTTATTTTTCATTGTTTATGGTGAGTGTGACGTTTTCTTGTGGCTTCTACATCCTAAGCAAAAGTAGAAGCCTCTCAAAAATTTTATTTTTGAGATGTATTCATGTTAATTCTACTAAACACAGCTCATTAACTGACTGCTGTACAGTATTTCATCATAAGAATATGTCTAGAGAGGGATCCAAGACGGCTAATTAGGAGCACCTCAGGATTGCAGCTCCCAGTGAAAGCATGGAGGGTGAGTGGACGTTGCATTTCCAGATGGATTTTTATTGCCCACAGACCAGGAGATTCCCAGGTGGAGGAGCCCCATGGGTCGCCAGTGCGGCTGGTTTGGCCAGCGTGGCTGTTTTGGCCAGTGCAGCTATTTTGCCGGCGCCCCAGCGTGGCGGTTCTCCGTACAAAATACACGGGTCCGGGCGCCGTTTTAGCTGGCGATTGGAGCTCTGGGAAGGCAGAGTTGCCCATTCATCTGATTAAAAAGGGGACTGAAACAGGGAGCCAGGCCAGGAGATTCCTGGGCAAAAAAGCGCCACGAATCTCAGCGCCACTGTTTCAGCCAGCGCAGTGGGTCGCCACAGGGGAAATTACACAGATCCCAGCGCCTTTTCAACAAGGCAACTGGAACACCTGGGAGACAGTCGACCACTCAACTAAAAAAAAAAGGGCTCTGAGGCAGGGAGCCAGGTGATCAGGCTCGGCCTCTCCCAGCCCCCAAAAAAAACAGCAATCGGAAACACTCTGGACTGAGAGTTTGACAGCAAGCACAGCTGAACCCGGGACGGTCCAGCTCTGTGAGGGAGGGGCATCCACCACTACGGAGGTAGTTTGCCATTGCCGAGGCAGCCCGTCATTACAGAGAGAGTCTGCCATTAAGGAGGTGGGCTGCCATTGCCGAGGAAGTTCTAACTATACCCCTATAAACAGGACTGCAGGGAAGTTCACACGGCAGCTGGGCGGAACCCACAGCAGCTCAGCAAAGCCTCTGCAAGCAGTGACTAGGCTGCCTCCTTGCTGGGCAGGGCAGCCCTGAAAAAAAGGCAGCAGCACAACAGAAACTCATAAATAAAGCCCTAATTCCCCAGGACAGAGCACCTGGGGGAAAACAAAAGAAGGGGTTTATGAGTTCTGCTGCAGCAGATTTAAACGTACCTGCCCAGCAGCTCTGAATGAACAATGGAGCTCACAGCTCAGCACTTGAGCTCCTATAAAGGACAGACTGTCTCCTCAAGCAGCTCCCTGACCCCCATATATCCGAAGAGTCACCTCATAAAGGAGAGCTCAGACTGACATCTGGCGGGTATCCTTCCGGGACAAAGATAGCAGAAGAAACTGGCAGCAACCCTTACTGTTCTGCAGCCGCTGCAGGTGATCCCCCGGCAAGCAGGGCCTGGAGTTGACCTCAGCAGTCCTACAGCAGAGGAGCCAGACTGTTAGAAGGAAAACTAAGAAACAGAAAGAAATAACTTCATCAACAAACTGGACGTCCACGCAGAGACCCAATCTGAAAGTCAACAACTACAAAGATGACAGGTGGCTAAATCCACAAAGATGGGAAGAAACTAGCACAAAAAGGATGAAAACACCCGAAACCAGAATGACTCTCCTCCTACAAGGGATCACAACTCCTCACCAGCAAGGGAACAAGGCTGGATGGAGAATGAGTGTGATGAATTGACAGAATCAGGCTTCAGATGGTGGGTAATAAGAAACTTCTGTGAGTTAAAAGAACATGTTCTAACCCAATGCAAAGAAACTAAGAACCTTGAAAGAAGATTTGACAAAATGCTAATGAGAATAAACAACTTAGAGAGGAATATAAGTGAATTGATGGAGCTGAAAAACACAACACGAGAACTTTGTGAAGCATACACAAGTTTCAACAGCCAAATTGACCAAGCAGAAGAAAGGATATCAGAGGTCAAAGATCAACTCAATGAAATAAAACGAGAAGGCAAGATTAGACAAAAAAGGGTAAAAA